>PVIH01008777.1:0-87902 GCA_004025045.1 Sigmodon hispidus
TAAGATCGCCACTCTCTTCTGGAGTTACCATATTGCCCTTTGTATTATTATGTAATTTCTTGCACTGACGTTTGCCCATGGCTTCAGTGGTTCACGATTAGATGGGTCCTGGTCAGTTGTGGCACTTTGGTTTGTGTGTCTCCTGTCACCTCTCTGGTCAGGGTTTGATTCTGTCTTTCAGAGACCCCTGCAGTTGTTGTTTCGCTCAATTTGAGGTCGTAGTGGGGAGCCTTGCAGATTCCCTCAGCAGCAGGAGCTGTGGGTGTGGCCAGGTGCAGAGTTCAGCTGCTCCTGCTCCAGAGTGTGCTGGGACGCCGCAGAGAGCACCGGTCCCAGTGGTGGAACCGGAAGCAATGTGAGCTCAACTCTCCCTCCCAGGCCAGGATACAGGCGCTGAGGCCTGCAGAACCCTCCTCACCTCTGGTCAGGGTTCGAATCCGCCCCTCAGAGACCCCTGCAGTTGGTTTGCTCAGTTCACTCAGTTCGGGGTCGCAGTAGGGATCCTTGCAGATTCCCTCAGCAGCAGGAGCTGTGTGTGTGGCCAGGTGCAGAGTTCAGCTGCTCCTGCTCCAGAGTGCACTGGGACACCGCAGAGACGAGTATTGCTTTTTCAAGGTCTGTAAAAAAATGTGATAGGATTTTGATGGGAATTGCATTAAATCTGTAGATTGCTTTTTTGTAGGATTGCCATTTTTACTATGGTGATCCTACCTATCCAGGAACCTGGAAGATCTTTCCATTTTCTGATATCCTCTTCAATTTCTTTCTTCAGTGATTTAAAGTTTTTGTCAAACAGATCTTTTACTTCTTTGGTTATAGTTACACCAAGGTATTTAATGCTATTTGCAGCTATTATAAAGGGTGATATTTCCCTTATTTCTTTTTCAGCCCTTTTATCTCTAGTGTATAGGAGGGCTACTGATTTCTTTGAGTTAATTTTGTATCCTGGTACATTACGGAAGGTGTTTATTTGTAAACACCTTATGTGGCTAGTAAAATGATAGAAATTTGGAGGTACTTGGTTTATTTTTTAAGTAATATGCACAGACAAGCATATATTTCCCTCCACCTTCTCCTAGATCTAGCATCACTCATTATAGAAACAGAGACCTGTAGAGGTCAGCATTCTTATTTAATTAATCTATGAGATATTGGTGGCAATTTTATTTTTATTCTTGTAATTCTAACACATTTTATTTTGCAATGCCTACTTTTTACTTGATGATGTTTAAAGCATGGTGGAGAAATAGACTCAGGTAATCCTCAGAAAGTCTCTGTGTTGAATGCAACCTTTATCCCTAAAGACAGTGAGACACAGACTGTTTCCAAAAAGTAAGGAGTGAGAATTTGTCAATCTTTTTGTCTTTTGTTGTGTGTAATTTTTTGGAAACAGCCCAAATTATGTAAATGCAAGTTTGTAGTCAATGCTACTATATTTATTGTTTTTTTTGTTTTGTTTTGTTTTATTTTGTTTTCTTACTCCTGGAGGGGAAAATCTTTATAAAAGCATAAACGGAGGTTTAGAGAGAGACAAGAAGAACTAAAGATCATATGGTTATAAATGCACAAATGGTGTTCTCAAGACCCATTCACTTCTTAGGATGATCTGACAACGGAACCACATACTCCTCCCCAGCCCTAGTTCCTGTTTTCACTCATTCTCAGTTTCTAACATGAAAGTAATAGAACTCATGAGTGAAAAGCCAAGAGATGCTGGTAACCATGCCTTTACCAGAAGCCATGGGAGTATAAAGCAGGTGACAACTAGTGTTTGGTAGTCTGACCCACTAGTGAATAATTCTCTGATGAAGAGCCCTGATTGTCAAAGCTGTGTGATCACTGACTGCAAAAGACTGGTTTCTTCAGTCTGTAATTTTTCTCATGTGCCAATACATTTCTTTCCTAAAAATTGCTATGGGTGTTTTTCTACTGCTTGTGTGTTTATCTCATAAATATATTTTATCTTTGGACACACATATAGCTGTGTATGGTCAGAAAGATGAGCTATTCTTAAGTGGTATAATTTTGATGAATAGAAATAATACTAGGATATTTTTCATTACTGACAAAGGAAGAAACAGTATTCTCAATCACAAAGACAGCTAATTTTAGACTTTATAACAAATTCAGAACTGACTAGCTGGCCCTGAAGACCATACATAAAGACAAGTTCCAAAGTGTCTATTAAACCAAAGTCAGGCTAACAACATTAAGACATAGCTTTCCTGCAGCAATTGATTTCTGCAATGTACTTCTAGCTTCAGTTTATGCTATAGGATTCAGGTTTGAGCCAAATAACTGTTTATTGCTTAGTTCCTGAAATTCAATGTCACTTTCTGTCTGGGAACCCTAAGTACTTAGGCTACATGAACAGCAAAAGTTGACTCACTGGCTGGTCAGTGTGACCTCCCTAACCTGAAAAAACAAAAACAAAAACAAAAACTTGTGTGACTTATCATATGAATGAGTCAGACCCTGAAAAATGTAATGTATAATAGTCTAGAATTTGAGTTGTTGATGTGTATGTGTGTATGTGTCCTGAGGGAGAAGTAGCTGAGTGTGCAGAGGGAAAAGTGAAAGGGATGTAAGAAGTGTGAATGAATGAGTGTGTGAAAAATGAGTAAATAGTATAATGGTTTGTGCAGTAATGTAACAGAGTAGAGGGAAGAAATGTGTATAGAATAGATGTGAGCAAAAGAAGATGTAACTGGATATGGAAATATATGGCTGTGCAGGGGAGAGATGCATGTGTGTAGGGGAGATATATATGAAGGAAAAGATGTGGTTTTATGGTGAGAGAGCTGTATAGATAAGAAATGTATAGTTATATAAAAGAAATATATGGCTGTGTAGAGAATGTAACTGTGTAGGAGAGAGATGTATGTATGTAAAAAGAGATTTTCAGTAGAAAGTATTTTTTAAATGAAATAAAGGAGAAAGTATGTTTTCTTAATTTCTCCTCGGATAGGAAAAAATCTATCCCTTGACATATTCGTGGATTTTTTTTGTAACCTGGGCTGCTGGAGACTGGCCCTCTAGTAAGTTATAGAGAGCAAAACTGGGAAGCATTACAGGATGCCAGGCCACTATTCTGCAGTTGGCATCCTTTTTTGCTGATGAAGATGGGCATAGAGTGTGGCCTTTGTGCAACAATTGATTCTAAAATACACCTGTATTGAAAATAAGAAAAAAATAGAGTATCATCTGAAATAAACAGAGAGCACATCTTTGCAGAATTTCTGATGCATTGTTCCCAGACTCAAACTCATTTTGTCTGGGAAAAAAAAAATCACTGGATTCATTGCAGCAAAACTGACAGTATTTTCCTTTGAAGAGCTGTTGGAATAAATAGAGTCACTTAGGTTAGACTCAGGGTATCTATTCTTTAAAGCTTCACTATCATGCTGTGGGCCCCACAGAGAGAAAACATTTTCATTTGTAATGCAATACTGGTGGTCTTAACATTACACATTTCTCAGGTTCAAATTTATATGAATTAATTATAGAGAAGAGATTATGTGATAAAACATAATGCAACTAGCTGGAAAAATATACAAACTGAATTAAAAGAGAAAAATCATAAGTAGTCTGGCTTCTCACAATGCAAGTTGAATATATATCCTGAGTATAAATGAACTTTATCCTAGAGATTAGGTCCACCAAGATATTTCTAAATTGAGTCATAGTATAATAAAACATTGAAATAAAGCACAAGGCTATTCATCTTCTTTTTTATTGTCTGAATTTTGAAACATTAAATTTTATTTTTTTAAGCCTAGAATTAAATATACTTTGGGTTTATCCAACATCAAAGCACATAAGTATAGTTACTATTGTTTTGGTTTGTAAATCTTTTCTTTATGTGAGTATAAATATACATTCGGGCCAGAAAAGTGTCTCAGTTGTTAAATAATGCTTGCACTCTCGTAGAAGACCTTAGTTCAGTTCCCAGATCCCATGGAGTTGACTATTAATAGCCTATATAACTACACATCCAGGAGAGCTAATAAATATCCTCTTCTCATCTCTAAAGACTTCCTGCCACAAACACACACACACCTTTAAACATGAAAAATTTAAAAAATGATATAAAATGCATATTTATTGGCATGTGTATATTCATTATTTTATATTTATTTATTTTATATTTATTTATATATGAGCCACCAAAACTAATATGCATCATTTATTTTCAGGGGCAAAGGACCATTAAAGCATACCACTGATGTAATCTACGCAGCTAAAATGATATCAGAATCTGGATCAAGGATGGATGTTCTTGCCCGGCAGATTGCTAACCAGGTGAGCTGCTTATAAATAGACAAGAAAAGACTCTTTGCTGTTTCCTCTCTTCTGACTGATCATAGACTAGAGCAAAACAGAGTGGCTAGTTTCTGTAACTCTATTAAATATGTTTGCTTCCTATATTCTAGTTTAAAAATTAATAACTTTATAATTATGCAACTTGTGAGACAATAAATTCTAAGAAAGTATAATTAGCTTGATAGAAGACATATATTTACCTTTAAATATACTCTATTTTAGAAATAAACTTTATCAACTAAAATGAACTCATTTCTTTAATTGACTGTAGTAGCATAACAGCTATTTCTCTTTTCCTTGATTTTGATTATTTCATATTTTTCTTCTAAAGTTATTGGTGTCTGAGTTCAACACTTTACAGCATTATTAGAAAAATAAAGTAAAGATGTCAATTGTAAGAAGTATACAACCCTTGGGCAGACTAGTGTTTCTTCACATCTGCTAATCTTTTCCTTGCGTTTCTTACAGTTTTAATAAGTAGTTTCTACATTATAAAGTTATGTGTATAGTGAGAAATTAGTATTTCAGGCAGGGTGTAGTGTGAGTACATATATGTTATACTTATTGTTATATTTAATTTCATAATAAGTATTTTTAGAGGAAAAATAAGTCATTGATTTTGCATATACTATATATATTTTGTTTATATATTCAAAGTAAAACTTTATAGGGATGGTTTATAGTATGATTGTTGCTGTCTCATCGATCTCCTCTACATTCTCTGTTGGAACATGAAAAATTTAGCCTAATTAATAATATATTTGTAGGGCAATGGAGAAAAAGGAAATGAAATAAGATACTAACAGAAGAGTATTTTAAGTTCCTTGAGTGTGCATTGCTTATGAATATCTTACTTAAACATTATAAAGGTGTATTTCATCTGTTGTTTAAAGTAGGTCGAGCACTAACCACCTGAAGGTCAAGACAGGCACTCAGTTTTAGATTTTTGTAAGACTTGAGATTTCTGATTTTCAGAGTAACGATGCTCAACAGGTTACATTTTCTAAAAAAAAAATAAATAAATAAATCTAAGAATATCTCAAATTTGTGCACTTCTTGTCCCAGCATTTCATCTCACATTTACTGATACGGCACTTAGTAGTTATGTCTGAAAACAAATTTAATCATTGGGAAATTCAGAACTTTGTAATCTAATAAGGAAATGAATCCCATCCTTGCCTATATATTTTTTTTAAATTTTAGAACTGAATTACTTTTACTTTTGTGAAGGACTAAATATTAGTGGAAGAATTAAACTGTATTCGTTTAGCTGAATTTGTAGGTGGTAAGATGGCTTTAAGTACTGAGTGCCTCCTATCTTTGGTCTCCTGTTTGTTTTATAAAACAACTATAAGAGGTCAAAAGCTACATCATTTGGAGTCTATCTGATATCTTTTATTCTTTAAGTTGACCAGATCACTGTGTATCAGATCTTTGATATAATTATTAAATTTTTCAATCATTTTTATAGTTTTCTAATTATGTGGTAGGGAGGAAAATATCATTCTATTTCCACACAGCATTGTTATTTTTTAAGAAACTTAAAAAGTGGCCATTTGCTAATGTGAAATCATGGATAGCAGTCCTCATAATTATTCACTTTGTAAAACTGGAAAGTTTTCTCTTCTAAATAAATGTCGCTTTGTATAATCAACACTGGGAAATAAGAATGTGATGAAGATGATTGAGTGACCATTTTGGGGTTCACCCATGAAAGAACATAGAAGCAGTGTGAATACACACACACACACACACACACACACACACACACACACACACACACAAATTTTACTCTTTAAATAATTAAAACCATTGAGAGAACACAATTGCAACAATAATGCAATTTCTAGTGCTTCTAAATATTGTGAAAGGCTTTTCTGGTGGTGTTGATTACTATTTTATTCAATATAGAATTTTAAAATTTTGACAGCTTTTGTGATGCTTTCAAGGTGGTTCTTTATATTTTTTGATGGAATATCATACTAACAATTTTTAATTATAAATAATATAAACTTAAGCATCTGTAATTATTATATTAAATTATAAACTTATGTCTTAGAAAATTTAGCTTCTTTCTGTTTCGTGTAATATATTTTTGTTGAGTGAATAATCTGAAATTAATTTAATTGAAGCCTCTAATTCTCAGTGTCTGTCTATTTATTCCATTTTCCCTTCCTAATTTTTTTCTGTGAATATAGAATTGTTCCATGTATACTAGGAACAATTGACTATTCATAAATTGCTGTAGTCTAGTTAGAATGAGAACTTAAAACCTCTATTAGTTTTTAATTGTAAGTATATTGTTTTTAATTGTAAGTTATGAATTACATATTAATAATTTAAAACTATGCTCAAATGAGTATAATCATATTGACCATATGCTTCAAGATTTTAAAATTTATAAAGTTTGTTTTTTTATAGCATATGATAGAAGACCTCCTACTAATGCCCTTACATAACCTTATTTGTCTCTATCACATATTTCTTGAACTTGTAAATGAAGTTGAGATGTTGGTATCTTTACTCTGTCATTCAACAAAGCACAACTCTGGTACCAATATTGCATGCATCATTAAGGATATTCAGAAAGGATATTACTTGTAAAAGAATAGTAATATAGCAAGCTGGAGAATAGCAATACAAAATCATGTTTTAATTTACACAACTCTATGATTTCCCATATCAGCAGATACTGCAAATTAGATGATACAACCCCTACCTCATAAGGGCTGAAAAATACACAGAATTTGTATAGGTGCTGATGCAGTATACCTTCAATTAGAGAAGAATGAATAAAAACATAAGTGTGATATGCAAAACACAGAAAGAGCCTGGTAAAGTGTGCAACATTTGCCCACCACATCCTTGTAACTGTCAAAACAAATATGTCTAGGTTGTTGATATTCCCATTCAATCATGGTTTTAATTAAAGTCAATTTGTAGTGCTAAGTGAATTAACAATAATTCAAGAATGATAGAACCATAAAACTTGATATGTTTTAAATCACTAGCAGTCCATTTAACTAAAATTGGAAAATCTACAATTATAAGATTTATAATTATGAATACAAATACATTTATATATATTGATATTTGTCAAATATTGTTGGTGGATTTTTTTATTTGAAATTGTTCTATACTAATGGCATAAACTAAAAATTTTATTATAATAAAGCTACACTAGCAATTAAATTCTACCCACTCTTACAATCTCCCTATTTACAAAAAAAGCTCATTCATGCTGTTCATTTACTTGATGGAGCATAACTCCCTGTGGCCAGCCCCTCAAAAACATGAGACCATCTTCACCCACATGAGTGCCAGAGGCCATCAATACATAAGTGAAGCACTGTGTTATTTAGCTATGCTCTAGCCTTGAGCTCTTGTATACAGTGATATCTTTTTTTTTTAAGTCCACTAATTAGTGAGTACATGTCCTACTTCTCCTTCTGGGTTTGTAATACCTCACTCAGGAGGATAATCTCCAAATACACCCACTTGTCTGTGAATTTTAGGATATCATATTTTCTTATTGCTGAGTAGTACTCCATTGTGTAGATGTACCATAGTGTGTTAATCCATTCTTCAGTTGAGGGACATCTAGGTTGTTTCCAGGTTCTTACTATTACAAATAATACTACTATGAACATAGTTGAGCTAATGCTTTTGGGGTGCGGGTGGGCACCTTTTGAGTATATGCCTAAAAGTAGTATTGCTGGATGCTTGGAGAGATTGATTCTGAGTTTTCTGAGAAACCATCATACTACATTCCACTGAGGCTGAACAAGTTTACACTCTCACCAACAATGGAGGAGTGTTTCCCTTGCTCCGCATCCTCTCCAGCATATTCTGTCATCTGTGCTTTTAATCTTAGCCATTCTGACAGATGTAAGGTGGTATCACAAAGTTGTTTTTATTTGCATTTCTCTGAGGCTAAAGATGTTGAATACTTTTTCAAGTGTCTTTCAGCCATTTGTAATTCTTCTGATGGGAATTGCCATTTTAATTCTGGGCCCCAGTTTTTGATTGGGTTATTCAAGGTTTTGGGCTCTAGTTTCTTGAGTTCTCTATATATTTTAGAGATCAGTCCTCCTTCAGTTGTAGGGTTGGTGAAAATCTTTTCCCATTCTGTAGGCTGTCATTTTGTCTTATTGACTGTGTCCTTGTGTTTACAGAAGCTTTACAGTTTCAGGAGGTCCCACTTATTGATTGTTGTTCTTAGTGTCTGTGTTACTGGTGTTATATTTAGGAAGTGGTCACCTGTGCCAATGCATTGAGGGTGTTTCCCACTTTTTTTTCTATCAAGTTCAGTGTAGCTGTGTTTCTGTTGAGGTCTTTTATCCACTTAGATTTGAGTTGTGTATGTTTGGATCTATTTGCTTTTTTCTACATACTACCATCCAGTTATGCCAACACCACTTGTTGAAGATATCATCTTTTTTTCCACTGCATATTTTCACCTCTTTGTCAAAAATTAGGTGTTCATAGGTAACTGAGTTTGATGGGATGCATGATGTAAAATCACCAAATAATATATATATATATATATATATATATATATATATAAAGTCAGACAATTGGAACTAACCATATTTTAAATGCTCTACAGAAATGTAGGAGAAAAGCAAATTTAAAAATTATGATGGAATAACAGGAATATTCTTTGTCCTTCAAAGATGACAAATATTGAGGAATTGTCTTTTTTAAGAAATTGTATTTTTTGAGAAATCATGTTCTCTCATGATTTATGAAACAACTATAAGACATAAAACAAAAAGTCATGACATTTTTAAATGTGCACCTTCAAATTTAGATAATCATGTCCAGTTTTCCTAATACCATTGTAAATCTCTAAACTTTTTACTTTTAATTATTTTAAACATATTTATTCACCTATTTACTTACGTACATGTATATGTACATGCCACTACCCACATGTCAAAGTTAGAGGGTGTAGGTTTTTTCTTCTGCCCTGTAGGTTCTGAGGACTGAACTCAGGTCTTCAGGTCTGATGGTAAGTGTCTTAGCTTTCTAAGCTTTCTTTCCCACATTAAACTATTATTTTTTTAATGTGTCATTTTCACTGTCTCTTGATGTATCTTGCCAATATCTATGCTGTGTGTTCCTATATTTCTGTGAAGAACTTGTGTACTCTTCATCATCAAATAAGGAATTAAATTCAACCTTCATTTTTAAACCTCCCCCCCAAAAAAAGAAATTAAATTCTAGAGCTTTCATTGTATCATTATTACATATTTCTTAAGAATATAATTCCCAAATTTACCTTGTGTCTATTTGTGCTTTGAGGGTGTTTTCTCTCTGAAATATATTTGATGTACAGATGTTGACGCTGAGTTCCGATCTCTAGACTAATAAATGAGCTCTAGCTCCATGAAAGTAAATGCCTTAGGGCTCCTCAGGATAGAAACTGAAAATGCAATCTGTGTGTCCTCATCAAGTGTCTGTCAGTTCTTCTTGAAGGGATGCTCTCTACCACTTTTCATTTTGTTTCTTTGTCACTTTTGTATCTAACCAATACCATGGACATTTTGAGAGTGATCATTCAGCTTTTCTCCATTCCTTTAAAACCAGGACCCTAAGAACCAGAGAGCAAGATGTTCTGAAACATGGGTTTATTTTGTCTATGTGAGTGGAAAAGTAAAGATAAAATCTTTTCCCTTAGAACACCTTATGTTATGAATAATGCTACTATGAACATAGTTGAGCAAATGCTTTTGGGGTACGAATGTACATCTTTAGGGTGTATGACTAAATGTAGTATTGCTGGATCCTTGAGGAGATTGATTCCCAGGTTTTTGAGAAACCACCATACTGCATTCCAGAGTTGCTGAACAAGTTTGCACTTTCACCAACAATGGAGGAGTCTTCCCCTTGCTCCACATCCTCTCCAGTATAGGCTGTCATATGTGTCTTTTATCTTAGCCAAACTGACAGTTGTAAGGTATCTCAAAGTTCTTTTGATTTGCATTTCTCTGATGGCTAAAGATGTTGAACACTTTTTCAAGTGTCTTTCAGCCATTTGTAATTCTTTTGCTGAGAATTCCCTTTTTAGTTCTGAGCCTCATTTTTTGATTGGGTTATTTAAGGTTTTGGGCTCTAGTTTCTTGAGTTCTCTATATATTTTAGAGATCAGTCTTACTTTAGTTGCAGGGTTGGTGAAAATCTTTTCCCACTCTATAGGCTGTCGTTTTGTTCAATTAACAGTGTTCTTAGGTTTACAGAAGCTTCTCAGTTTCAACAGGTCCCACTTATTGATTCTGGTTCTTAGTGTCTGTGCCACTGGTGTTATATTTAGGAAGTGGCTGCCTGTGCAAATTTGTTGAGAGTATTTCCCACTTTTTCTTCTATCAAGTTCAGACTAGCTGGGTTTATGTTGAGGTTTTGATCTACTTCGTTCTGAGTTTTGTTCAGGGTGACAGGCTTGTATCTATTTGCATTTTTCTACACACTACCAACCAGCTATGCCAACATCAATTGTTAAAGATACTATCTTTTTTTCATTGAATATTTTGGGCCTCTTTGTCGAAGAACAGGTGTTCATAGGTTTTTGAGTTAATGCCCAGATCCTCAATTCTATTCCATTGATCTACAAGTCTGTTTTTATGCCAGTATCAGGCTGTTTTATTACTATACCTCTATAGCATAACTTGAAGTCAGGGATGGTGATGCAGCCTGAGGTTCTTTTGCTGAGCAGAATTGTTTTGGCAATCTTGGCTTTCCTGTTATTCCATATGAAGTTGAGTATTGTTCTTTCTTTTATTTTTCTTTTATTTTTTATCTTTTCATTATCAAAATTTCAACTTTTATTTCTAGCAAGACTTTAGTTTTATTTTACAGAGCAAGTAAGATTTTTTGATAGCAAATTAAACCTAAATTCAATGAATGATTTTAACAAATGCAAACTTTATAAACTTGAAATACTTAAAATACTAATAAAATACTCTATACTAAAAATAAAAAACAGCAATAACTATAACAAACACTGGAAAATCTGAACTTATTACTGAATTCTACTATAACTTAAAGAACTATGACAAATGCATATCTTATTATTCCATAAAACTTAAAAATATAAACTAAGCCTTTAAATGTTACAAAGCCAGTGAAACCCTGATATTATTCATAGAATTTTTTTCTTTTTATAGCTTTTTTCTTTTTTCTTCTTTTTTTATTATTATTATGAACAAAGAAGTCACACTTTCTATCCTTGTATATCCTTATTCAAGGTCCCTTCCCCTCCCACCACATCAGGTCATTCTTTCTTCTCCACAACTCTCCATCCCCTCCCTGGGCAGGCAGAGTATTGTTCTTTCAAGATTCGTAAAATATTGTGTTGGGATTTTGATGAGAAGTGCATTGAATCTGCAGATTGCTTTTCACTATGGTGATCCTACCTATCCAGGAACATGAGAGAGCTTTCCATTTTCTGATATCCTCTTCAATTTCTTTCTTCAGTAATTTAAAATTTTTGACAAATAGATCTGTTACTTCTTTGGTTATAGTTACTCCAAGGTACTTAATGCTATTTGCAGCGATTATAAAGGGTAATGTTCCCTTTTAGCCCTTTTATCTTTAGTGTATAGAAGGGCTACTGTTTTCTTTGAGTTAATCTTGTATCCTGCTGCATTGCTGAAGATGTTTATCAGCTGTAGAAGTTCCCTGGTAGAATTTTGTGGGTCACTCAAGTATACAGTCTTATCATTTGCAAGTAGAGATTTTTCACTTCTTCTTTTTCCATTTGTATCCTCGTATTCTCCTTTCTTTCTCTTGTTGCTTTAGCTAAAACTTTGAGATCTATGTTGAATAGATAAGGGAAGAGAGGACATCCTTGTCTACTTCCTGATTTTAGTGAGTTTGCTTTGAGTTTTTCTCCATTATGTTTGATGTTGGCTGTTGGCTTCTTGTATATAGCCTTTATTATATCTAGATATTTTCACTCTATTCCTGATCTCTCCAGGAATTTTTATCATAAAGGAGTGTTGGATTTTGTCAAAGGCTTTTTCAGCATCTAAGGATATGATCATGTTTCTTTTTTCTTTCAGTTTGTTTATATTATGGATGATGTTTACAGTTTTTCATATGTTGTTCCATCCCTGCATTTCTGGGATGAAGCCTACTTGGTCATGGTGGATGATATTTTTTATATATTGTATACAGTTCCCAAAATTTTGTTGAGAATTTTAGCATCAATATTCATGTGGGAAATTGGTCTGTAATTCTACTTCTTTTTTTGTATCTTTGAGTGGCTTGCGTATTAGGGTAATTGTGGCCTCATAAAAGAAATTTGGCAATATTCCTTCAGTTTCTACTGTGTGAAATAGTTTGAGGAGTAATGGTAGTCATTCTCCTTTGTCTGGTAGAATTTTTCACTGGAACCATCTGGACCTGGGCTTATTTTGGGGGACAGGCTTTTAATGGCAGCTTCAGTTTCCTTAAGGGTTATAGGTCTGTTTAGGTAATCTGTTCTTCATTTAATTCTGGTAAATAGTACCTTTCCAAAAAGCTGTCCATTTCTTCTAGGTTTTCCATTTTTGTGGAATATAAATTTTCAAAGTATGACCTGATAATTCTGTGGATTTCCTGGGGGTCTGTTGTTATGTCCCCCTTTCATTTCTGATTTTGCTGATTTGGATACTCTTCTGCTTTGTGATTAATTTGGATAAGGGCTTATCTAACTTGTTGACTTTCTGAAAGAACCAACTCTTTGATTCATTGTTTCTTTGTATTGTTCTTTTTTTTCAGTTTTATTGATTTCAGCTCTAAGTTTGATTATTTCTTGCCATCTACTCCTTCTAGGTCAGTTTGCTTCTAATTGTTCTATGGCTTTCAGCTGTGCTGTTAGTTCTCTTATGGGATTTCTCTAGGATTTTCATATAGGCATCTAGTGCTAAGAATTTTCCTCTTAAGACTGCTTTCTTTGTGTCCCACAAGTTTGGGTATGTTGTACATTCATTTTCCTTAAATTCTAGGAAGACTTTGATTTCTTTTTTAATTTCTTCCTTGACCCAGAGGTAATTCAGTTGAATGATGTTTAGTTTCCATGAGTTGGTAGGCTTTCTGTGATTTTAATGTTGTTTAACTCTAAGTTTAGGCCCTGGTGATCTGATATGATATAAGGGATTATTTCCATTTTTCTTTATTTTTTTGTTTATGACCTATTATATGGTCAATTTTAGAAAAAGTTCTATGAGGAGTTCAGGAATATGTATATTCCTTTGCATTTGGGTGGAAGCTTCTGTAAATATCTATTAAATCCATTTACATCATAATCTCTGTTAGACTGCTTATTTCTCTGTTGAGTCTCAGTCTGGTTGACCTATCCAGGGGTGAAAGTGGACATTGAAGTCTCCTATTATTAGGGTGTGTGAATTGATGTGGGATTTGAGTTTTAGCAGTGTTTCTTTTACATAGGTAGGTGCCCTTATATTAAGGGCATAAATATTCGGGATTGAAATCTCCTCTTGACCAATTTTTCCTGTGATGAATAAGTAATGACCATCTTGGTCACTTTTTATTGCTTTCAGCTTAAAGTCTACTTTGTTAGATATTAGGATGGCCACCCTAGCTTTTTTCTTAGGATCATTTGATTGGATAATCTTTTCCCAGCGCTTTACTCTGAACCTGTGTCTGTCTTTGTGGTTGAGGTGTGTTTCTTGTTTGCAGCAGAAGGATGGCTTCTGTTTTAAACTCATCTTGTTAGTGTGTGTTGTTTTATAAGTGAGTTGAGTCCATTGATATTAAGGGAAATTAATGACCATTGATTGATATTTCCTGTCAATTTTGGTGGTAGCTTGTATGTATTTTCTTTCTCTGGGCTATTCTTCCCTGGGATTATTGATTGTTCGTGGTTTTATGGGTGTATCTGGGGCCCTTATGTTTGATTTTTCCCTTTAATGCTTTCTGGAGGGCCAAATTGGTAGATAGGTATTGTTTCAGTACGACTTTGTCATGAAATATCTTGTTTACTCCATCTATGGCGACTGATAATTTTGCTGGATATAGTAGTCTAGGTTGGCAGCCATGCTCTTTAATGTCTATATAACTTCTGACCAAGCCCTTCTTGCTTTCATTGTTTCCATTGAATAGTCAGGTGTTATTCTGATGGGTCTGCCTTTATAAGTATGTTGTCCCTTTTTTTGAAGGTCTTAAAATTTTTTCTTTGTTCTATATATTTTGTGGCTTGATTATTATGTGGTGAGAAGAATTTGGGGAAGTCGTATCTATTTGTTGTTCTGTAAGCTTCTTGTATCTTTATAGGTATTTCCTTCTTTAAGTTAGGAAATTTTTTTCTATGATTTTATTGAATATATTGTCTGTGCCTTTGAGCTAGTATTCTTTTCCTTCTTCTATTCCTATTGTTCTCAGGTTAGGTATTTTCATGGTGTCCCAGATTTCCTGAACATTTTGTGTTATGGCTTTCTTAGTTTTAGTATTTTCTTTGACTGATGTATCTATTTCCACAACTGAGTCTTCCATATCAGAGATTCTCTCTTCCATCTCTTGGATTCTTTTGGTTATGCTTGTACTTGGAGTTCCAGCTCTTTTCTTCAGATTTTCTATTTCCATCTTTGCTTCATTTTGTGCCTTTTTATTGCTTCTATTTCAGTTTTTAGTTCCAAGAATGTTTCTTTCATTTTTTGGCTTACCTTTACTTGGTTTTCTTCAAGGATTTGTTCAGCTCTTCCAATTTTTTGTTTGTATTTTCTTCTATTTCTTTAAGGGAATTTTTTATATCTTCTCTGAAGACTTCACTAATCTTCATGAAGGTGTTTTTGGTGTTGTTTTCTTCTGTTTCCTCTTTATTGCTCTGTTCAGATCTTGTAGTTATAGAACCACCAGTTTCTTCTGGAGTTGCCTTGTTGTTCTTTATGCTATTAAATGTATTTTTGCACTGGCGTCTGCCCATGGCTTCAGTGGTTCATGATTAGGCTGCTCTTAGTCAGTTGTGGCAAGAGGGTTTGTGTGTCTCCTGTATCCTCTGAGCAAGGGATCTGCTCTATGTCTGACTCTGCTCTTACAATCTTTCTACCTTCTCTTCTTCATAGTTTCCTGAGGCTTTAGGGAAGAATTTTAAAGAAGATATACTGCTTAAAGCTGAGTGTTCTAATGGTCTCAATATCTGCTGATTTTCTGGCTGTGGATCTAAGTATTTGTTTCCATCTACTGAAATTGGAATGTTCTATGACGATGGATGAATAATTTACTGACCTAGCAGAATCTCTTTAGGAATAATTTTATTGCTACAATTTTTTTAGTGCAATAATAGTATTTGATTTAAACCCAAGTCTAATGCCCATTTATGTTGTAGTATGTTTTTCCCGGCCTGTTGGGGTCTGGAGATTTGTGCCTGGCGCACGTGTGGTGCCAGTTTGGAACCTGCTTCGCGCGCCCGCAGCTTTTGTCCCCCAAAAGAAATGAATCACACGCTTATATACTTTACACTGCTTGGCCCATATCTTAAACACATTATTAAGAGAACATTCTACCACACATTTAGTCTCAGATCAGGGCTACCCAGGCAGTGTTAGCATGGTTTTCATCTCATGTCCTGGGCCTTAATTCTAGTCAGATAACAGTTGGTTGATTCCACAGCTTTTATGCCAATATTGCACAAACGTATTTTTCAAGCAGGATGCTATTGTAGATATTAGGTTTTATAGATCAGTTGCTGTTTCCCTTTCTCCTCTACTAGTATGTAGAGTACATTCAAGAAGCACAGACACTAGAAAGTAGGGTGAAGACTCTAGGCAAGCACCAGATCTACATTCAGGGTATTATGTAGATCTTCAGCAATAGAGCCTTACCACCGGTATCTGAAGAGCAACCAATAGCTTTAGCCAATACCCTTCCTGGGTTGTTTGGGATGGAGAATTCTACAGAGCCACTTTGGCCAACAGCTCAATGAGATGTAACACATCCATGGTGGTTTCATTTGGTGAGGACAGATGTCTATGCAGGGCTTTGTCTACCGTGTTATTTGATGACTCTATTTGTATTTCTTTCATATACACATATATTTTTAATTTCAGTATGACTCCTCAAATGGCCCTTGTTTTTTGCTATTCTCTTGCTTCTTACTCCTTTCTTCCTTCTTGCTACCCATTCAATCCTCCCATTTCAGTTCACCATGCACCTTACATCCACCGATCCATAACTGTTTATTCTATTCCCCATTCCTAGGGAAAGCCTTTCTCCCACCCCCATTTCTTTACTTTATACCTAACTCAAATGAATTGTAGCCAATTAATGAAGACTTAACAGTTAGTTAGCATCTACATATAAGCAAATACATACCACATTTGTCATTTGGTGTCCAAGTTATCTCATTGAGGATGATTTTCCTTCTAGCACCATCTAATTACCTTCAAATTTTGTGATAATTGCTTAAAAATGAAAAAAAAATAGTTTCTTCCATCAGAGTCTCAATGTATATACAAACTATATTTAAAGGCAGCCCATATGCCCAACATTAGATGGCCAGCACAAATAAAGTCAATGTTATTTTTGGAAGATATTTTTTTTCTCACAATGAACTTTTTTTTCTTTTTCTTATATTTTAAAGTATTTATTCCCCCTTTCTTCTCTTTCACCTCTGCTACTCATTAATTGACAAGAAAAGTGCCTGTCTCTGCCTCTGGGTCTGCATTTTTTTAAATTGTAAGTTAAAGTAGATCCAGGGATTTAAACATTCCCTGAATAATGGAAGAGTTATATAGGGAATACACCTACATAACATATGAAACACTATCTATGCCAGGACTGCCATTTGACCTGACCATAAGGATAAAGAATAAAGAGAACATTTTTCAAATAGCAAAATCAAAAATGTTTTAAAGGGATGCTGTGTAAAAGAGAAGATTGTTCATCCCTGTGAATAAATCAGAAAAAACAAAATTCTCAAATTTACTATTTTGAAAATATAATTTGGAGGTCTGAAAAAATGATACTATCTGGATCTGACTGAAATGTTACTGTAGATACTAAGCATCATGCTTTTGAAAGACCAGGTGCTGTGACTTAAATGGAGGAAGTGAACATACACTTCCTGTTGGGTTAAACAACTTGGGGCGAGGTGTACCTTTCTTCATTAGAGGAAGATACCTATGCATCAGAGCTTGATCACTAATGTGATTACATGCCTAAATTATTTATAGTAGCATTCTGAAGGCAGAAAAAACTATATGGAAATTTGTTACTTTCTTCCCTCTTTATTTTTCTTCTCTTTCTCTTCTTTTGCATTTTGTTTCTTTTATTAAACTACAATTTAATTTTCTTTAAGTGGTTTGTGGACCACTGTAAATTCCTTACTTAACACACACACGCACACACACACAAACACACACACACACACACACAAACACACACACACACACCTTTTTCTCAGTTCCTTTTGCCATCATGTGTAATGTCTTTCTGGCTGATTATCATGAATTCACCGAATTTTTAAGTGTCTAACAGGTGGGAATGTTTCTGCAGAGGAATATGTTTGCTTCCCTTATTAATTATTATAAACTTTGAGTGCAAGTGCCCAGGTCATCACCTTATACACTTGACCTGGGGATATGTATTTAACAATATGAAGTAAAATAAACTTTTCAAGAATTTATCAATAATGCCTCAACCTAATTATAATTAGTTATGTTTCTATACATAAACATTCTGTATCCACTAATTCAGTCATGTACAATTGAGTTTGGTACAGATGGTCATTTGATGGTACATATTTACTGTTTATATACTAACTGACTTTCTTCTATGGTATTATTTCCCAAGCAATAAAATGTTCTAACTATTTACATACTACTTAAAATTTGTTAATTACATATTATGAGAAGGATGTGTTTAGTGTATTCACAAATACTTTGACATTTTATTTAACATGAACTGAGCAGTTTTGGATTTTGGTATCTATATTTGTTCTGAGACCTCTCCTTAGTGTATAGTAAAAGATGATTGTAATGGCTGAATGAAAATATTCATGAGAATGTTTCTGGTCTTTCATCTTACATTTTTACATTTATTTATTTATTTATTTACTTACTTATTTATTTATTGGGGGTGGGAGTGGGTGGGACCCACATGTTACAATGTACACACACACGTGGAGGTAGGATCTCTTCTTCTACCTGTGAGTTCTAGGAATTGAACTCTGTTCATCAGATTTGGTGGCAAGAATCTCACTGGTGGTTGTTAATCCTACTTTTTAATTTATAAGTTCATATAATTTACTTAAAGATTTTAAACATTGTTGTATAGTTGTGGAAATAATCTGTATTCATTTCAATACAAATATAATATATAAAGAACGTGGAGACTACCCATTATCATTTTCATAGACTTCCTCTTCAGTATGCTTACAATCAATACATCTGATCCAATTTAGTTGAAATGATGCATGGCATTTTAAATTCAGAATTTTTAACCTTCCTACAATTGAACATTATTCTCTCATATCATTTGAAAACATTTTAAATATTTTATTGTGTATTATTTTACTTATTTATATGTATTTGTTTATATAACTGATTGCCATACATAGTCTGTGAATGCCTGTGGAAGGAAGGGGGTGTCACATGCTCTGTAACTGAAGGTACAGAGGATTGTGAGCTGCTTGACATAGGTTCTAGTACCTGAACTTGATTGAATTCTCTGCAAGAGCAGCAATCACTCTTAACCACTGAGCCTTCTCTCCAGCTCCTGAAAATAAATTGAAATGGTGCAATGTCACAGTATTTAGGCAGACATCCATTTTTCCTTTTCCTCCAATTTTGCATTATTTCCATTTTTTGATATTTCAAGTGCTATAGCAATAAATTTCTTTGGTTAACAATTTCTGTTTGTATGTCCATGTTCTTATAAAAATACTAAAAATAGAATTAAAGTAAGGAACATACTTATTAAAGCTCTAATTTCATGGAGGAGACAGCAGGAAGACTCACTTTTATTCCAAGACATTTGCCATAGTATAGTGAAGCTTATAACTATTTTCATAGGCATTGCTTAGAAAAAAAAAAGAACCACCAAGGTATACTGGTTTTGAAATGGTGATTTGTTACACCCTTTAAACATGTGAGTTTTCTGTTTCTTACCTGCATTGCATCTTCAAATACCACATCAGTTAGAAATAATTTCCTTTTTCTGTACCAGATAAGAACATTTAAAGCCAAAATATAATACAGCACAATATGCTTTGTTGTGGATTTGGTATCTTCACACAAATATCACAGGGAAGACATTTAAAACAAAAACTATGCGTTTCATGAAGTATTCTTGTAGATATTTTTGTAGTGATGAGATAATTGCATATTACTCTTTCTTCATGTCTACCTCAAAACACAATCTCAAGGCTTCTAAGTTGCCATAAGTTGGAGGCACCTCTTTATGTATTTTTTTTAATATCTGTAAATTCTTATAACATGTACTTTGCCTAAGTTCAGTGATTACATCAGAAGAAGAAATGAGATGTTTCAACAAAGATTTCCAAAGAAGGGTATGGGACTATACCCAGGCTGGCATAAAACAAACAAACAAACAAACAAAAAAAAAAACAAGGTTTGTGGGAAATAACTGACTGCCCTATAAAGTATCATCTGTGTGTATGTATTACTCACTCTTTCTGATTTTGTTATTTCTGATATACTTGCAGTGTCCAGATCCACCGTGCAAACAGGACTTGCTGGCTTATCTGGAACAGATTAAATTCTATTCCCACCAGCTGAAAATCTGCAGCCAAGTTAAAGCTGAGATCCAAAACCTGGGGGGCGAGCTCATCATGTCAGCGGTGAGTACTGTCTGTCACTTTCACTGTTCCACACAGAAGGCATTAGAAACTAAGCAGCCATGGTGCTGCTCACCACTATCTCTCAGGTGAATTTAGCTGAGGACAAAGTTGGTCACAGTATGAACTGCATGTAATGTAAATGTAGTTACAAAAAAGGAAAGGTTATTTTCAGGGGCAGAGAGAGGAAACTAATCATTATTGATTAGCTATCGCTGACCTAAGTTTTAGCCCAGTCATTACAATGACTTTCCAGGTGTCTTTTTACAATGTTAAATCAGTACTTTATTTTTTACTCCACAGATTAGAAAATATATCAACTTTTGGATACTACATTGATAAGAAATTTATGGGCATATAGAATAGTTTTAGACCTTATAAAGCATAGAGAGGGAATTAGAAATTGAGTTATATAAGTTTTTAAAATAAATTAATTTAAAATTATATATTAATTATCTATTATTATTAATTGATTTTTTTACATATTTATTTTTATAATCTGTAAATTCTGGTCCTGAGATGAAGTGAAATCTCATATGTAATTTTTGAAATACAGAATTATAAATGTCTTGCATTTAGAGGAACTTATACAAATTCTTTGGTGGCCTTAAATTTCAAGATGCATTTAAATTACCATAGTGGAAATAATGTCTGGTGTTTTTTCTCATCTTTTAATAACATTAGATCATTTCTCTAGTGCAGGCACAGTAATAAAATAATATTTGATATCTATATTGGATTCAGTTATCAGTGACTTTGAGAAGGACATGGACCAACATTATAAATTTCAGTTAAAGTAAAGCATGATGAAAATTTAGGAAACCATATTGCTATAACCCTTTTTAAAAGCTGTACCCATATACTTGTGTATTAGCAGCATCTCGTCCTTCTATAACCTAGCATTAGGACTTTCTCTTAATGAAATGATGGTTTTGAAGGAAATGTAGTTATAAAATAGGAAAGGTTATCATCATGGTCAGATAGAGGAAAGTAATCATTATTGATTATCTATCTCTGGCCCAAGTTTTATCCCAATCTTTACAATCACATTCAAGGGAGACATTTATTTGATTGTTTTGTTTTCTTTAAGATCTGAAGCAATACAGTACTGAAAGGTTGAATAGCTTCTCTGGGGTCATACAAGTAAATGTCAAAGTTGGGGTTTCCTGTCAGAGACCTCTGTGACTTTTCTTTTGATGTTTAGCATTGAATCCATGAAGAAATTGAGGCTTACAAGGCAAGAGTGAATGATTCAGAAAAATAAATGGTAGAATATCTGTCTTGCTCTTTATTTCTGTAAAGGTCAGAGGAGAAAATAAAGATTTATTTCCTTGATATACAAATTTTAGAAAAACACACAGATGGATATCAATGTTGTTATCCTTTCACTGTCCAAAAAATATATTTTTATTAAATCACAAGCCATATAACAAGACTATATAACATATAGCAAGACTACATAAAAATATACACATATTTATGGGTACACACATACAGTACACATAGAGATGTGTAGGTACTGGAAATTTATTTTACTATCACAAGTAAGAAATAAATTTACTCATATACTGTAGCTTAATCCATGTTAAACATGAGCAGAACATAGATGCCTGCTTGTAAGCTATATAGACAAATTTTTTATCACGGTGTCTTTTATATTATATTGAATATCTTACATAAGATACTGGATAACTACATCAAGATAGAGAACTTCTGTGTGTTCATATTGGCTGTTGCTTAGCCTGTGAGTTCAAGGTTTACAGCAATACTGCTAGTCGCATACTGAGCAATGCTATTTTCAGGAAAAGATCTGGATTCAATATTTTGTATTTTCTTTCTACTGACTGTGTCACTCTCCCATTATTTAAATTAAAAACCTTAAAAATTTATAGGCCAAATCACAGTAAATCAATGTTACCTCTGCATCCTCTGAATGAGCATATTGCATATGTGCCTTAAGCTATCTGAGGTATATTTCTGAACTGTTGGACATCTAGCCTTTTTTATCACTTAATATTTTACATAGTTATTATTATTACAAGTTCCAAATTCAGAAAAAAATATATTTCAAATATATACAGTAGCTTTTGTTCTACATAAAGCAAAGCTCTCACAAATATTTGATGTATGTCGACAGGTCCAGTCTTGACAGAGATATTAAAATACATGATTTCTATACTCATATTAGTGCTTAGTTTAGCATCATCAGAGAAGCTTTCTAATGCAGCCAATGGAAACAAATACAGAGACCCATAGACAGTATTTATACAAAGAGCAAATGGTCTGGGAGCATTCAGCCCTAAATGGCATGCCCCCAACAAATATCTCCCCTCAGAACTCAGGAAAGTCTTCAGAAGAAGGGAAGGAAAGAGTGTGAGAGCCAGAGGGGTAAAGGACACCAAGAAAACAAGGCTCTCTAAATAAAGGAGAAGAAATCTTATGCATCTCTGCATAATATTATGCATTCATATTATGGCTTCCAGTTTAGTGTTCTGATGAGAAATCCTTGTGTGATGAGCAAGTCTCTCATTCTCATGCTTTGTCTTGGACCCTTTTCCTTCTGTTGGTTTGTCTTGTCAAACTTTGATATGATAGTTTTTGTTTCATCTTATTATATTTTACTTCTTTATATTAAAAATGAATAACTACATACATAGCCACCAGGGTAAAGGTTAACAGCTGAACTGTCATTTACATCTGTTAGGAGAGGGAAAATCAGTTTTTCTAATGGAATGATACTGTGTATATCAACCACTCCAGGGCAGGCCTCATGTTTAGAAGTAGTTGAAGAACACATAATAAACTCTACAGTTTTATGTGTGCTTTTATTTGGTTATATTTGGTTGTTTTTTTTGTTTTGTTTTGTTTTTTCTTGTTTTGGGGTAGTGTTTAATTTTTGTTGTTCTTGTTTTGTTTTTGTTAGTTTTCCGGAGGTAGTTGTGTTTTTTGAGAAATAGCTTAAAGTTGGATTAGTGTGTCTGGAAGAACTTGAAAGAGGGGAAAATATGATATATATATATATATATATATATATATACATATATGTTTTAAAATTGTTTTAAAGAAGACTATATATTTTTAAATAACTGCTAAATGTCCATTCAAAATGTAATATTGAGATATATAAATGGATTTTATATTCACCACTGTTTGGTGTGGTGACTCAAATTCATGAACTTTACATATTATGAGAACAGGTAGAAGCAATTTAAACCCAGGATTTACCATTTAAAAGTAGAGCCATGATGTATCCATGTATCAGTGTGAATCCAAAGCTATTTGTCATCGTTTTGCCCACAGTCCTCCATTAGAAGAATAAATCTGCCAGAGCAAAGCATGCCCCCTTTTACATTTCTTGACATCCACTTGCAGGTGGATTGTGGAATGCTTTTAAAGTGCACATCATTTTTGTGTGCCAAACTATGCTGGCTTGAATATTTCAGTGACCTATTTTCACCTTCTTTTTTTCTTCCTCCTTTTTTTTGTTTCATTCTATATGTTTTTCTTTTTCTTCTTTAAATTGGAAGCTAACCTGTTATGGGGCATCTTTAAAATTAACAAGGCCACTGACACTTATTTTTAAATGTCACTCCATTTTGTGTTTAAAACTACAGAGTTTCCTACAGAATGTGTTCACTACAAAATCAGATTTCTGTGGCAGGATACTTAGCAAACATGTTTGATAGAGAGGTAAGTCTGAGTAGCTATGATTCCTGTGTCAATGGGCAGAATATATTCTGCAAGTGCTGAGGGTCAGGAGAGAGAAATTGAATAAATGAAGTGAAATGTTTTGAAATAATTTTTTATAATACAGAATCAAATTAAAATGCATCATCTCTCATTTTTAGGTGTGTGCAATCCACATTTATCCTGAAGTTACATGTTCTAACCATAGGAAACCAAAGTATAGTTTATTAAAATCAAAGTGCCTCTCTCTGCCAAGCACCACCAATACAACTGGAGCACAAGAAAATGACTATGTAGTAGATCTTTTATGATGCTGAAGTCCACACAACAGTTCATAAATAAAATACATGTGTGTGTGCGGCATTAATGCAGGGCAATGCATTAAACTGTGTACTCATAGTGTGCACGTGTGCATGGTTGAATAGGCAAAGGAATAATTAATTCTTCCAGTATGCAGAATGGGGAAGAGAGAGCTACATGATTTGCCTTATCCAAATCTGGGCCTGGGCTGATCAGTGGCAAGCAGATTTGTCCTTTTGGAGGAAGGACAGAAAAGCACTCAGACAGCTAAGACAATAAGGGAAGAACCCAAAACAAGGTAGCTAAAGAAGGCTGCATAGCAGGGAACAGTGTTTTGACTAACACAGTAGAGCTTATACTGTTAGTGTGTATCCGGTTGAGTGGAGGGGTAAACAGAACTTCACTTTAGAGATAATTGGCTTTAAGTCTGAGAGGGGCATAAAAAGTTCTGTGCACTTGGAAGTTAACTGTTTGATGTTACTGATCCATCAGAATGCAGGGGACAGGAGAAAAGAGATCGTTAGGATTGGATTTGTTTAATAGGAGGTCAGAAGGGACGCGCCTAGAAATCCCTTATACATGAAATCTCAGTGAGCGCCAGAAGCACCAAGTCAATAACTAGTTGAATGCAAGACTTGTATGTTAATGTTCTGGGAGATGGCAACTTAGCTAATGGTGACAACACTCTCTAAATGCTACAAATGGTGGGAAGATTGGGTCTAGAGGAGTAGGGAGATGTGCTGGATTCTTTTCATTGAAATTAGGTGACTATAGGATCTGAGGAGAGAAAGGTCCAGGAGAACCTGGAGCTACAATTGTGGCTTAGGGAAGAAAGACACAAGAAGACAACTGGAGCCACTCAGTCAATGAATATTGGGAAGGGTTTAAAGAAGCTTGCTGAGACAGGGATTTTCCAGTGTCGTTCCAAGAAACCTACACAACTTTACTTTGACACTGTAAACAAATTGGGGGCAGGGGTAGTGTCTCCCAGAAGGTCTGTCATCATCAGCGTGTCAGCCATTCTGTTCCATGTGGCTCTTCTTGCATTATTATCTAAACCAATTGAAAGGAGTAAACTTAGCTCAAGAAATGTCATTTTGTATTGTAGTAGCCATCGAGATAAAATAGAGTTCAGTTCCACATTCCTGCCAGGGGCTTGCCCAGTTCTTGAAGAGAATGAGCTGGACACCTGGATGATCCAGGTGGGGTCCAGCACTAAAAGGAGTCTTCCATTTTAGAGAAGTATGCTAAACTAAAGCAGACAGAGCCCTGAGAAAGGTTCTCACCCAGTTCCCAGAGACTATTGCTAGAAACTGCTGTTTACAGAGGGGCAGCATGACCTAAGTTCACCTGCAGAATCCATAGCACCCTGGCCCTGCTATCTGACCACCAAATGCCCTAGTCAAAATACACTACCATCATTCCTGGGCCAGCTGCACATTCCAGGGTTGATGGTGGGCTTTTCTCCTCTATAGGAGACAATCTAGGGCACAGAACCAGGACAGCTTGACCATACTGGACCCTGCACAAAACTAGCCCAAACATGCCAGGAAGAAATAATAATAAAAATGAGATATGCACCCACTGTTATTTTCACCTTGGTACTAACCAATCAAGATCCTGACCTGTTGTTACCAGGTACCCCCACCCTAGTTTCTGGAAAGCCCCTAGCATGAGCCAATTAGCTAATGACTTGGACCATTATCCTCACCTGAACCCATAGTCTCGGGCTATAAAAGGAGCCCCCCGTGCCCCCCCCACATCTGCAGTGGTTCAAGAGCAAGCTCTTCTCTACTCAATAAACAATGCTTTTGCATTCCACTAAGTCCTTGTCTCTGGTGGTTTCTGCAGGGCCGAGACTTTGGGCATAACACAATGAAATTAGCAAAAGTGAGGAGAAACTTAAGTACATGTTCATGGCTGGACACTGATAAGCAGAGCTTTCCCATTGACAACACATAATGAAAATAAAGTTCATTTTTATCGGTCTGTGTTGTAGCCCGGATGTAAATCCTTTCTTCAGTGTAGCCAGTTACGTTGCTGTGAAGAAAAGGTGGGTGTTTGTGGCACAACTAACAGTTTCTAGCATATTCCACTGTGAATACCGGAAACTCAGCAGTACTTGCTCATGTTTGAAACATATCCTTTTAAAGACATAGTCTCCTATAGAAATTCTTAAATTTCTTAAACGAATCACATTACAGGAGTTGATGACTATAAATGTGTACAATTCATGTTTCCTGAGCCTGAAAGGTACATGTTAGATTCCTTCATAGAAATTACCTGGATTTATTTGTCAAGCTGTCTCCGAAATAAAATGATGGCAGTAGAACCACAGTGAGTTGGGAACCAATTCAGGAAAAGGGCAACAATAGGGGCATGTAATAGAACATCTAGTAGCATGGGAGGGTAGAGAAGGAGATTATGGATACCGCATGTCTGAGCAGATAGGATTATAGATGTGAAGAAAGCCTATGTGTCCTGTGGCATTTTTATAAGCTTAAATGGCATTAACTTCAAAATTCTCAAGAAAAGAATAGGAAACATTAAAAGATAAATGAACCAATGAAAAAACTGACACACTAACAGAAAAAAAAATAACATTTTAAGCTACTAAGATGAGTGAGATTAGGAAAACAGAGTTTATGATTGGAAAATGAGAAAGCTTTTCTTCTGAGCTGGGACTGGGATGAAATAAGATCTGATCACATGTGAAGATCAATGAGTAGAGAGCTGAACAAGTTCTCACTGCGGATCTCATCTTTTGATAAAATTGGAGGCATCTTCTGTTAGGACTGAAGTTCGAGCACTCTGTCTAAACATCACAGTGGTAATTGAAATAAGGTGCCCACATCTTCAATCACTTCTCCACTTTGTTTGGGAGAGAAAGTAGCCCAATGTAGTCACAGAGATTTGAGATAAAGGGCAGAGAAACTGTTTGTCCACTTTATCCATCTAAATCCAAGCTCTAGGACATAACCTGATGGTGGAATCTGTCCCCTCCTGTTCATCCACCACAATCATTTTCTGAGTGCTTTCTCCCAAATCACAAGGGAGTCTTCTAAAGTACCAGTACAAGAGTCACTGGGTGCAAAGCTTACTAACGAAACAGAATCTTGTGGCACAGTCTTAAAAGCTTAAATAAAGAAAAGTATAGTGTCACATCCAAGTGATTAACCTGTACTTAGGTCATCAGAATTCAGTTCCCAAGACACTGTCAATTGTTCTTCTAGTCTCTGGAAGCACAGTGGCCAGCAGGATAACTGTTATATCTTATGAAAGAAAGTATGCCATCAGCAAATAAATATTGTTATAATCTAACCTGTGTGTATTTATAAATGAGGTAGGAAAAAAATCAAATAATAAGTAGCTTGAAACCATTGAAATTATTCTTTCCCAGGAGCCATATTTTTAGGTCAGCAAATTTTTATACTACTTAACATTGATTAATTTTGTAATTACTGTGTCTTGTAGATTTCCCATAATGTGTTTAATTGTGCTCTCTTACCCTGAGGCAGGTGTTCCAAAGACACACTTTTAAAAATTGGAAAAACATATGAAACTAATCCATG
Organism: Sigmodon hispidus; assembly: GCA_004025045.1. Classification (NCBI taxonomy): domain Eukaryota; kingdom Metazoa; phylum Chordata; class Mammalia; order Rodentia; family Cricetidae; genus Sigmodon; species Sigmodon hispidus. Next base: position 27,682 of record PVIH01008777.1, read on the forward strand.
GGGAGGGAGAAGATCAGCAAGATTTGAAAAGTGTCCCGGCAATTGCAACTGCATTCTGGCTTTCAGCAGGGAGCAATACATATCAATTAAGGAACGATAGGGGTCAGCAGTAATATAACTATTGGTCAAAGAAGCCACCAGGGCCCACAGAATCTAGGCAATCAAGTACATACAAATAACTTAGGTTAATGTGCTTGCCATGTTGTGGCGTTAGGGAATTAGTTAATGAGCTTTCTGGATATAGTGTGTCCATTTGTCTAGTTATGAAAAAATGAGAAAACAAAAAAAAATTTTTGAAAATTAGCAGAAATATTTATCAAGAAGGAGATACAGTTTAAAAGTGTAAAATAAAAGAGAAGGGAAAGAAATGAGGATGGGGGAAGGATGAGGAAGGAAGGAAGAAAGGAAGGAAGGAGGAAGGAAGGAAGAGAAGGAAGGAAGGAAGGTAGAAACCAGAGAAGGATGAAAGATTTTTATTAGAAAATTTAGCTCTAGAAAGTTGGGTTTTTTTGTTTGTTTGTTTGTTTTGGTTTTTTTTGTTTTTTTTTTTCTCATGGCTAGATGATTTGTAAAGTCATGCTACCCAGAAATCAAAGCAAGCACTGATATCTCAGTGATTTCAGAAATTATTTTTTAAAGTGTAGGGAGTGTGATTTTGTTTTGGTATTGCTATTCAACAACACAGAAAACTGGGAATCAATCTCCCCAAAGACCCAGCAATACCACTATTGAGCATATACCCTAAAGATGCACATTCACACTCCAAAAGCTTTAGCTCAACTATGTTCATAGCAACCTTATTCATAACAGCAAGAACCTGGAAACAACCTAGATGCCCCTCAACTGAAGAATGGATTAACAAACTATGGTACATTTACACAATGGAGTACTACTCAGCAGTGAGAAAAACAATGATATCCTAAAATCTGCAGGCAAATGGATGACTTTGGAGATTATGGAGAGTTCTCACAAACTCAGAAAGATAAACAGTGGATATACTCACTCATTGGTTGACTCTAAACAAAAAGCAAAAAGTAAAGCACAGCCAAGCTGCAAACCACAACCACTGAACAGCTTGGGATCTGAAAGACCTTGGACTGGCACCTTGGAGCCCATTCCTTTCAGAGAAACATCTGACTCAGTCTTGATGTGGGAGTGAGGAAAGCAGATCTGCCTGGAGTGGATGTTGAACTAAGCCACCTTGGGACTTCCTGCCCTTACTGGGGAGGAGATAAAGTGATGGGGAGAAGAGTGACTGACTGGGAGGGGTGGGAGGGGGAAGGGAGCCTAAACAAAGGGATACATGGATTAAAAAATATGACTTTTTCATAATTAAAAAAAGAAATTTCTTGGTGTGTAGGCAAAGAGCCATAATCATGAACAGTATTGTTTCTGGGGATACTTATTTTGTTTTAGATTGGGTAGTAGTTGTATTTGAAACTACTGTAATTATATCCTAAGTTGTAAGTATCTCAACTTGAGGTGGAATGTTTTAATAACTTGTTCTAAGACACAGAGCAGGTCTCAGCAGACTCAGGACCAGAATCTTGAGCATCATGTTTATTACTTCATAGTTATTGAAAGTATTTTCCTGTCACTTCCCAGCAAGTTTTCTGGTAAAGTGACCTGAGGCGATATGAGAGCACCCTCTGCCAAGAACTAAGTCTTGATTTAATGAAAAATTGGGAGAAAAACTGACTATTAATGACAGGAAATACGTATTGAATCAGTATTTAAAAGACTGACCAGAACACGTGTACAAATGACAGGATTCAACTGAACTCCAATTACTATACTAGAACAGGATATAATCTAGACAGTAACATCTTTCTTATTCTTCCATGTAATCACCTTGGTTCCTTTTGTCTACATTTCTGATCTTGCTCCTATTGTCTTCCTCAGCTTGTCTAAAACACTCTTTTCAGCAACAGTTATTACATGACAATAGGTCATAAAGGGCAGGCATCTTTTGCCTCAATTTGGTTTAGGTGGCACTTCTAGGATGCTGCTTTGTCTTCACCAGTGAGAATAAGATGTGTAGCTTTAGACACTTTACTTGGAGATAGTTAATATAGAAAAGGTGACACATATCCAATCAGTGTGATATCTTCCCTGTGACTTTAGGGTTGGTTTGATTTGGCTTTGCTGAAATGGTTAGTTTCACTTAGGAAGATCAGTTTTCTTTCTTCTTAAAATTAAGATATTCTTGGTCATAAGGAGAAGTCAGACATCTGGATGAGATTCAAAATTACTGGCTACAAAAAGGAATGAAACAGAGGAAGTGTGAATTGGGTGTAAAATATTTACCACCTATATGATGGTCAGATCATTATGTGTATGTGTTATAAAACCCTGACACTAAATTATTGTATTTTATTCTGTCAATATTTATAACAGAATTGTTGACTGTAAAACTGTTCTTGAGAATGGAATTGGCTCGTTACCAACCACTAGTAGGGAAGAGAAGAAATTAATTATGTCTCTTATATGCTAAACAACCTGAAACTAGGAACTTCAAAGTATTAGTGGAAGAAGAAGTCGACGAGGTAAGCAAGATGTTTTTGACAATTTTAGGAAGGAGCCAATTCCCCATCAGGCCAAATACACATCAAAGGAAGATCAATCCTCCATGCAGACCCTTAGATGCTTCTGAGTTTGGTTGGAAATCAGATGTAAATGGACAGATGTGAAGGAAAACAGCAGCAAGGAGCAAAGGCTTGTGGAAGAGCAGAGTGTTGATTTCAATATTCATTATCATATAAAAGTAGAAGTGAAAGCCATGTGTGCAAAGACATGGGGGGTGGTGAGGATTCCATTCAAAGCTGTCATTTCTTTTCAGACCCCAAGCTCTATATTCCTGCTTGGATATTACAGACAGTCATTTTAGTAAAGGGATAAATGCTTCCTCCCTCTCTTCCACTCCCTTTTCCTTCCTTCTTTCTTTTCTGCTCCCTCCCTTCCTGCCTGCCCCCTCCTTCTCTTCTCCCTAGATCCTGCTGTCTCTTTGAGTCTCCTGTCAAATCCAGTGAAATCTCATTCATTCTTCACGATTTATTGTACTTTGATTTCATTTGTTTGTGGAATGTGTGTCAGGTTATGTGGGGGGAGGTTGGGATAGAGGGAGAGGAAGGGAGAAAGAGATGATGTGCATCTTCTCTGGAGGCAAGAAGATGTCCTTGGAAAGGCTTTTCTTCTCTTACCTTTATGTGGTTTCCAGGGATTGAATTCTATTCATCCAGCTTTCACAGTAAGTGCCTTAGCCAATGAGCCATCTTGCTGGCCTTTTCTTCATGACTTAATGTCTAGACAATATTAATAACAAATTAATAACTCTAAGCGATGCCAAATATTAGCTTCCTGTGCTTTCATCTATTTGCAGATTGTTTGCCTTTGGCAATCTTGGCCTATGAGAGCAAGATAATTACTCAGTTGTTGGGCTGTCCCATACTGTAAAATGTTCAATGATGCCCCTCAAACCTTTACTTTAATGAAATGGTGGTACATCACTTTAACTGACTTTCCTCCATCTCCCAGCTGCTGAGTGTTGGATGTCTTCATCTCATAGTTACTTCTTCCTCTGAAAGGGTCTCTAAATTGTTCTATACATTCACCACTGCAAAGCCTGCGTATGCAGCTGTCCCATGAGTGAGAGGTAGATGCAAACCATTAGACAACCTAATTCAAGGCATTGTTGTACAGTTCTATAACCCATGGGGAATTAGGATAATGCTCACTGCTGGCTCTGATGAACCCAGAAGAACATTGTAATACCCAGTAACCTCGTGGTATCCTTTATCATTACCCTTCATTGATGGAGGAGAGGTAGAAAGAGAACTTTTTCTACTTACTGACATGTTCATATATTATGCTTTTTATCCTCTTAACTTCACTACAAGGAAACCCATGGCATGTGGTTGACAGGCAGACAAAGGCTAATGAATATATGTTGCCAATATCACACGGTTAGTGAGTGATAGAAAGCAATTGTGGACTTGAGCTCCTATTGCAGCCTTCTATGTTATTCCACAATAGCTTATCTTGATCCTAATTTTCCTACCATGACACAGAAAAGAAGCTTCCCAGCACAAAGGAGTTTGATAAGGAAGAGAAACAAGCAGAAACATCACAATCTGTAACACGTTTTACTGTAAATACAGTTTTATTTCCCTTGATTCTGAGAACTGCAAGAATATGAAACAAGACAATATATAAATTTAGGAATTAAATTTTTATGGGCCATGACAGATTATGAGCCAGTATAGACTTCTAGGATACATTTGTTCTAGATATACTTATTAAAGCTACAAATTAATGAGCAATTGTAGTAAATATTCATTACTACTGATAGCATAAGTGGTTATTATGTGAGATGATATATTATTAGTCTTTAAATATGAAGATAATATTTGTACTAGTTAAATCACTATTAGAGTATCAATAGGACACATATGAAACAATGTCATCCTCCAGCTGATAAGAAACAAAACAGTCCAAAATGAACTTATCTTACACTGATCTTCAGTGAAACCTGAAGTTTCCAGGAAGTCTAAATTAATTAAAGGTGTCTCAGTAAGGATTTTTGATTATGTGTCTCAGAAATGTTGCTTTCTGATGATGTAGCCCATGACAACAATCACACTGTGGGAACAAGTACAGTCTGTTGTCCTTTTATACTAGTAGATCTTAGGAGGATGCACATAGTCAAGATCTGGGTCACAGGAAATTTGTGGCTGAATTTTCTAATAATATTCATGATTCTGAGAACAAGACATGCAAATCATTTAATTTTTATTTTTGTGTTTAGGCATTTTGCCTGCTAGTATGTCTGAGCATCACATGTGTGCCCAATACATATAGACAGAAAAAAGGTTGTTGGCTCCCCTGGAACTGTAGTTACAGGAAATTGTGTACCTGCATGTGGGTGCTGGAGATGTCCTCCAGTACTCTGGAAGAGCCTTCAGTCAGTTCTCCTAAGTGCTGATCCATGTCTCCAGCCCAGCAGAGTCTTTATACCATTCACAGCTCAGGTGAGCATTACACAATCCAGTATTCATGTGTTTGTACCTGTGAATGTGTGTGCACAGGATGTTTCTTAAAGCCAATTTTGCTTTTCCATGGCAGATTTAGGAGCCCCACTTATAGTTCCTCGCCATGAGATATGTTTTAAATGGGGTTTATTTTGTGAAAATCACTTACAAAACAGAGACGGTTTTAAGAGAAAATAAAGGGATAAGGTTGCAGCACGCCAGAGCGTTCGTTTCTAAGGAAAACTCCTCATCCCCACGCCATACCTCTGAACTCCCGCGCTGCTGGGCCAAACTGCGCACCCAGTCGGGAACTCCCAGGAGAGAATGCCGGCTTCCTGTCCTGGTCCTCTCCCTCGAAGGTCTACTTCTTTCCAGTTAACCACGCCCTGCTCGTCTCCAGTCCTCTGACGCGATCGCTCACATATATAGTTCCTGATTTCCCGCTACACCCACTTGTATTTTTTTTAAGTTCTTCCTGAACCTTTTTGAGATTTTAATATAATGACACCATTTCTTCCTTCCCTTTCGTCCCTCCAAAGCTATTGCTACACACACATACACACACATATTTCTAAATATAGCTTGCTCCATTTGTATAATGTCAATTGTTTATATATTTTCCTGAACATTTTGTGTTATGGCTTTTTTGGTTTTAGTATTTTCTTTGACTGATATATCTATTTGAGCTCCTGAGTCTTCCATTTCAGAGATTCTATCTTCCATCTCTTGAACTCTGTTGGTTATGCTTGTATCTGTGGTTCCCAGCTTTTTTATTCAGGTTTTCTATTTCCATCTTTGCCTCATTTTGTGCCTTTTTTATTGCTTCTATTTCAGTTTTTAGTTCCTGGCATGCTTCTTTCATTTTGTGGTTTACTTTTTCTTGGTTTTCTTTCATAGATTTGTTCATCTCTTCCAAATTTTTATTTGTATTTTCTTCTATTTCTTTAAGGCAATTTTTCATATCTTCTTTGAGAGCTTGGATGATCATCATAAAGGAATTTTTGGTGTTGCTTCCTTCTGTTTCCTCTTCATTGCTCAGTTCAGATCTTGTAGTTGTAGGATCGCCACTTTCTTCTGGAGTTACCTTGTTGTTCTTTATATTATTATGTAAATTTTTGCACTGGCATCTGCCCATGGCTTCAGTGGTTCACGATTAGGTGACTCCTGGTCAGTTGTGGCATGCGAGCTTGTGTGTCTCCTGTCACCTCTGAGCAAAAGGTCTGCTCAATCTCTACCTCTGCTCTGGGCAGGGGACTGAATTTCAAGTCTTCAATCCTCCTCTGTTGAAGAAGTTGGAGGCGGGGTGGCCTTGCAAGTTCCCTTCTCTTAGCAGTAGCTGGGGGAACCCTAACAGTCCAGTTTATCTCTGTCTGCTATGGAGTATGTGGGGACACACTCCACAGACAGCACCTGGTCCCGGAACCAGAAGCCGACCATTTACATGTTTTCACAGCTAATGATTTAGCTAATGATGGAGTAACCACTTAGTCTGATCTTCCCCAAACATGGCTATTTCTCCCCCTTTCAGCTGTATTAGATGACTGTACTTCTTTTTGTAGAGTGGGGGCCTTGTAGACTTTCTTTTGTTCACTTTAACGTGTGTATTGTTATCTTCACTCAGCTCATGTTTACACATCAAGAAATGCCTCTATGTAGCATACAGAGACCCTATAGAAACCAGCTAATCAAAACGAAGAGTTGAGGACTCCAATTCCAATAACTACATATATAATACAATTTTTGCACCGAAGACACAAGGATCATTTCAGAAAAGGAGACAGAAAGATTATAAGACTCAGCACATCAGGGAGGTTGCTGTGATTTTTGTCTCTTAGGAATGTCAGAAGCTATACCTACAAACTGTCACCCACTTGTACTTTTAAGGGCTTAGAGAGGTCAGATCCATTGCTTTCTCACACAAACAGGAATTATTTTTAGGTTACAATTCTGTATCAAAGAACATGAGAGAAAATACCCATAATCATAAAAATGTTTAAGTAACTTTTGTAGATTCAAAGGGCTGACTTAGGCAATGGGAAGGACATTTCTGGCCAGTAAAGGACATTTAAGTCATTTCTTGTCAAAACCACTCATACAATAAAATTAAAACCAATGTACTAATATACCTTAAAAGTAACATTCTTTTTTAATTATAGCAAATCTTTTTTTTTCATAATCTTGAGAAGAATAGTTTTTGAAAATTTGTTTTCATGACTTCCCTAAGTCTCTCTCACACACATCACATATTCACAAGGGGTTGTGTGTATCTCTGATTATCCCTTTTACTCTCTGACTTTCTTTCTTCCCTTTGGTGTTTTAAAGATTTCCTGGAGTTTACGCAACAACTTCCTGTTCGTACCATTTCATTTAATGTGACCTCTCATCTGAGCTCCTGCCGAGTCACTATTCAGTCTCATGAAACATTCCATATGTTAACTAAACGGTTAGATATGCATGGACTTGTGAGTGGCATGTCTGTATGCACTCTCTATCATCCATGTGTAGGGGATGCTGCAGTGAGTTGCTTTAATTTCTTTTGATTTTAATTGTGCCGCTCGATGGTCAGGACAGTAATTTGTTTTCTTGGAAGATAATTCACGCTGGAAGCAGAGAAAGAGAACTCACTAATTTTGTAGGGCTGTTTTTCTCTAAAGTAGCATTTTTAAATGGCCCCATTATGCATCTGGTGTTCCACCTGGGAGCAGGAGCCAGGCCTGGCATAAGGCATGAATGACATAATTTTTCCTAATGGCACTAAGTGCTTCAAAACATGCTGCAAAGAAAGGGGAAGGTGACAAATGGAACCCGGAGCAGCCCTGGGTGGCTTCTTTTTGCAAGGGTCAATGAAATACTGGGACTACTTGAGCAATGTCAGGAAGGGTGATTCGAACAGGGGAAAGATCACCTGCTAATTCACACAGGAGGTTGTATGACTCTACCCTGGCAGCTCTTCAGATATTGCATAGTTCTCCAGGAAAATGAATTGGTTCTAACGACAACTTCTAAGGACACTTATATATGTTTTATTGGAGTGTGTGTGTGTGTGTGTGTGTGTGTGTGTGTGTGTGTGTGTGTGTGTGCACGCACACATACACCTAAGTACATATATAAACTAGTGCATGCTCTCATTATTCTAACAAAATGAAGCCATGGAGCATTGTTAGTACTGATTCCAAGGCTCTCTCATATACTTTAAAAAAGGCTCTTGCCCACAGCGGAGTTTAGTCACATCTTTCAGTGCCTCCATATGCAGGTATCCTTGGAAAGGCTGGTAGAAGAATGTGTTCCATCTAGCCTGTTATTCACCTTGGTAGATGTCATTTGAGGATTTTGTTTGTCCTGTGCCATTTCAGAAAATGGCAATATTTGTTATTAGTGCAACTTATCAGCAGTATTTGAGTGCACACAGTCGTGAATTGTGTATTTTCTTTATGTAACTACACATTAAAATAATATGTCCCTTAGCAATAGCAATGAGGAAGACAAAGGCAACCCCAAGGGACTTGTCACATAACAGAAAACTAATTTGATTTCTTTCTTTGTATTGCTGGTATTTTAGCCTTTTAAGCAATTTAAAAGCCTTATTTTTTTTCTCAGTGTTAAAAAGAAAAGCGCAAAGCTGAAGATAAATAACTCATCCCCGAAGTGACATAATGAGTACATGGTTGAACAAGATTGACATGTGCCTGAGCTTTCTGACCACACAGCTAGCATTCCCAAGCAGTATGTTTACAGCCTCGCAAGTCTGACCTGGTTTAGCTCAGCCACGAAATTCTTATGTTTATGTCCTTTTCCTACTTAGATTTTAGGCCTTCATCAGAGTCTGGCCTTTTGCTTCTCTCTACAAGTTCAGAGCAGGATGCACATTGCTAAGAGGAAAGTGATGATGTGGCAAAGTCTGGTAGCTTCCCCGTATTCCAACTCTCCATCAACAGATGCCCTTGCTATTGTCCCAGCTCCATTACCACTCTAACTGACCTTTAAAACACCACAGAACCTGTCATGCAGCAGGCCTTAATTCTAAATATTTCCAAGATAAATTTACCCTAATGGGAAAGGTGACTGTGCGGTGTCCTCTGAAGTCTAATACAAACTTTGATACCCTGAAGATTCATCATTCCATGGTTAAAAGTGTGAACTGCTTTTACAGAGAGCACAAGGTCATTGCTCTGCTGCTCACAATGACCTGTTTCTGTGGCTCCATGGAATCTGTGGCATTCTTCTCACCTCTGTGGGTATCTGGACTCACACATGCACATATCCACACATGACACATCCTTATACATAATCTTAAAAATAAAACTTGATTAAAAATATTCATCTAGGTCATACATATGCACATGCGCACACACACACCACACACACACACACACACACATACACACACACACACACACACACACACACACACATCCCAGTCAACAATCTAAATGAAACAGATAGGGAAAGCCTATAGAAGCATTTACATGAAGTAAGCATTCTATGTTAAAATGGAATGATCCAGAAACATCAGCTCTATAAAAGGAAACAAACCTTTTCAAAATGCTGCTTTCACTGTTTTCCTGTCTCCCCACTGCATAAATTGTATTTTTTCAATTAAAAGTTCATGGCTGATTGATTCAGGTTCCAACAGGATGGTTGCTACCTTCCTTGCCCAGTTAATTATATTAAGAAAGAAAGAATAAGGTGAATTTGTGTGTGCACACATGTGTGTTTGTATGTGCATACCTATGCATGTGTATATTGTGGGTGCTTGTGTGTATGCACATATAATGTGTGTGTCAATTTTGAGAGAGGGATGGGGTGGACCTTCTGCTATATTAAATTTTTATATTACCCCTCAAATGGATATTAATTTCACCTGTCTCTTTACATATATCCTTTCTCACCTCCCCAATACTTGATCTTCTCCTGCAGCACCCCCTCATCTATTCATTACTATTCTCTTTCCTTTTCTTATGGAGCTCTATCTGGCCTCTCTAGTTATTTATTCTGTATCTAACCTCTAACTGTAGCTTGGTTATCATTTTCTTAACAGCTAATATCCACATAGAAATGAATACATACCATATTTGTTTTTCTGGGTCTGGATTACCTTACCCAGGATGATTTTTTTCTAATTTCATCCTTTCAACTGTAAATTTAATGATTGTATTTCCGTTAATGGTTGAGTAATATCCGCTTCTATTATGGTACCACATTACTTTATCCATTTATCTCTTGAGTGACATTTATATAGGTTGTTTCCATTTTCTGGCTGCTATGATTAGAGCAGCAATGAACATGTTTGAACAAATATCTCAGTGGTAGGATGAAGTATTCTTTGGGTATATGCCCAAGAACAGTGTGGTTAGATCTTGAAGTTGATACAGTCCCATTGGCCTGAGGAGTCATCACACTAATTATACCGTAGAGGCTGTACAAGTATGCATTCCCACCATGAATGAATTATTTTTCCTTAACCAAGGAGACTTTTAATGAGGACTTCTATTTTACTAATGTTTATAGGTCTGTTTAAATTGTTTATTTGATCTTGATTTAACTTTGGTGAATGGTATGTATTGAGAAGAATATCCATTTGTTTTAGATTTTCCAATGATAGAGTATGGGTGTTTAAAATGCATCCTTGGGATTCTCTGAATTTCCACATGATCTGTTGTTATGTTCCTCTTTTCAGTTCTAATTTAGGTAATCTTGGTATTCTCTCTCTGCCTTTTAGCTAATTGAGATAAAGGTTTGACAATTTTAATTGATTTTCTCAAGGAATTGAATCTTTGTTTTATTGATATTTGTATTATTTTTCTGTTTTATTGATTTCAGTCGAGTTTGGTTATTTCTTGCCATCTATTTTTTCATGCAATTTCTTCTTTTTTGTTCTAGAGCTCTCAGATGTGCTATTAAGTTACTAGATGAGATCTCAATTTTTTTTTAATATAGGCATTTGGTGCTATGAACTTGCCTCTTAGAATTGCCTTGATTATGTCTGATGAGTATGTTGTGTATTCATTTTCATATTCTGAAAAGTTTAATTTCTGTCTTGATTCATTTTTCATTCAGTAGTAACTTGTTCCATTTCTATGAGCTTATAAGCTTTCCTTTATTTCTGTTTTGTTCTTGTGGTTGAATACATATTTCTGTTTTCCTGCCTTTGATACATGGTGGTCAGACAGGATGCAGGGTGATAATTCAATTTTCTTGTACCTGTGGAGACTTCTTTTGTGTCTGAGTATGTGATCAGTTTTGAAGAAGGTTCCATGAGGTGCAGATAAAAAGATATATTATTTTGTGTTTGGGTGAAATGTTCTGTAAATATCTGTTAGGTCCATTTAATTTATGATGCTGGTTGGACTAAAAATTTTTCTATTTAGTTTTTGTTTGGATGCCCTTCCATTGGCAGGAGTGGGGGATTGAATTATCTCACTATCAGTATGTGAGGGTCAATATTTGATTTAAACTGTAGGAGTGTTTCTTTTATGAACTTGGATTCCCTCATGTTTGATACATAGATATAGATGTTAAAAATTATGGTGTCCCCTTTTTGAGTACATAGTGTCCTTCCTTAACTCTTCAAATTAGTTTTGGTGTGGAGTCTATTTTACTAGAAGTTAAAGTGGCTATATTAGCATGTTTATTTTATTTTTTTTTAGGTCTATTTGCCTGGAATAACTTTTTCCTATCTTTTACTATATCCTTGATGATAAGGTATGTTTCATGATTGCAGCAGAAGGATTAATCTTGTTTTCCTATCTATTCTATTAATATGTGTGTTACTGGAGAATTGATATCATTGACATTGAGATGAGCACTGATTGTTGATTCCTGAGATTTTGTAGTTGTTGTGGTGGTGAGGTGTGTGTTTCCCCGGCTCTTGATTTTCTAGACTTTGATTTTGATTATTCTTTGTGTTTTCTTGGGTGTGCTTGACCTTTTGAGGTTAAAGTTTTCTTTTTCTCTACTGGTGTAGAACTGGATTTTTAGATAGATACTGCCTAAATTTGTTGTTTATTTTGCTTTGTTTTATTTTTCATAGAATACCTTATTTTCTCCATCTATTGTGACTGAGTGTTTTACTGTGCATAGTAGTCTGGTCTGGCATCTGAGATCTCTTAGAATTTGTAGAATATCTGCCAAGCCCTTCCGCCTTCTTCAGCCAGGTATTTTCTATTCTAATAGGTTTGTCTTTTTCTGTTATTTGGTCTTTCCTTTTTGTAGATTTTAATATTTTTTCTTTGTTAATAATTTTTATATGTTGAGAGTAATTTCTTTTTTGACTTAGCATATTTGTTATTCTGCATACCTCTTGTAATTTGCTAGGCATCTTCTTAAGTTAAGAGAAATTTTCTTCTATGTTTTTATTGAAGATAATTTCTGTGCCTTTGAACTGGGATTCTTCTCCTTCCTCTATTTCTATTATCCTTAGATTTGATCTTTTCATAGTGTCTCAGATTTCCTGCCAGTAAATTTTAGTGTTGATATTTTTCTTTTACAAAGGTAGCCATCTTATTATAGCCTATAGTAAATATCTGAGATTCTCTTTCATATTTTGTATTTTGTTTTTGAAACTTGTCTCTGAGGTTCTTGTTTCTCTTCCTAATTATTTCATGCCAGATTTCCCTCATGTTTAGTTTCCTTCATTGATTCTATTTCTACTCTCAGAATTTGAACTGTGTCTTTATTTCCTCCCACTGTTTGTGCTTTCATACATATATTTAAGAGATTTATTCATTGCCTCTTTAAGAACCTCTAGATATTTATAAAAGATATTTCAGCAGCTTTGCCTTGTGCTTCAGCAATGGTACAATTCTCACAGTGCTTGCTGTGGGAGGGTTGCTGGGTTAAATTGGCAATATACTGTCATTTTTACACTGAGGTCTGGGATTGGGAAGAATCTACTTTTGGCTGCTGATATCTACTCTTGTCTTTGTTTTATGAGTGTATTGCCCCTTGGTTAGTGTTTCCTTTTCTTGTTTTTAAGAGAGTGTGTGTGGCTGTGTGTTACCTGGTAGAAAAATTTTGTGAGATCTAGAATGATGTGACCACTGGGGATTCCAGCTAAAATGTGTTTCTAATTCTGGGAGCTGACACTTTGGAATGGATGTGGGCTATAAACAGGGCAGACGGAGGGAGTGCCCAGGAGGAAGGAAAACAGGATGGCCCACCAGGATCTGCTGAGTCCCTGGGAGTAGGCATAGTGATTGTGGAGAGGCTGCAACAGGTGCTCTGTTTCAGAGGTGGGGATAGGACTTGGGAACTGGACTTGGAAAAACAGGAGAAGTAAAGATCTGCATTTAGCTTACCTACTTCCCTGGCCAAGTGCTTTTTTGTTTGTTTCTTTAGATATCATCCACAAACTAGTCTAGAACTTGCCAAGTAATCTAGCCTTGCTTGATCAGTAAGCCACTGACATCCTCCTATCTCTGTCTATGCAGAACTGGGTTTGGAATTCAACCAGACACCACAACACCCAGATTTTTAGCAGTTTGTGTAGTTTGTAGAATGCCACAAAACAAGCCCTTTACTGACTAAGATACCTCCCTGGCCCTCTGGGATTAATTTTATAAGTTTACTTAGCATACAGGGAGGTGGATGGGACATAGTCAGCAGACTCCAAGATGACAGATGATCAGTCAGAGTAGTGCTGTGGATGCATAACTGGACTCAGACTTTATACTTGCTAATACTATAACCATCCCTTCCAGACCAGAAATACAGATCTTTGGATAACAAATGACATTTCCACTGCACAGCTGGTAGGAAATATGCAGTCTGTAGCTTTATTTTTTCTGTACTTTAAAGACTCAGCTTAAGTGTTCCAGGGAAATTGAATACATTTTTTATTCTCTATACTGTCATATCTGGTGTTAGGAAAGTAATGGTGTGTAGAAAATATGCACTGCTGCTAGACAGGTAGATTTAGGTTCTAAGTTTGCCTGAACTAGGGAGCCTACTTTATGGTTAAGAATGTTGACCCATCATCCCTTGGTTCAGGACGTGCACTTGTTACAGTGTATATGCCCCCAAATATCTGTGCTTCATCTAAACAAAGAGGAGTAATAAGGCCAACAATAGAGATATTTGACTATCAATAAATGGTTTTAGAACATATGGAATTGTTGCTAGTGCTTCAATTTATAGTAATCTGTGTTTGCTATGCATTGGAAATATGCAAATGTTGACTCTAAGGTTTAATTAGATTTCTCATCCCAGAAAAGGCCCTTAGCTCCTTTTTCCCATCTAGTCATGGAAGCTTTTTCATCAAATACTTATAAAATTTGATTAATTCTTAAAATAAATTGTAGAAAGAATGCAATGTTTCTGAAATTATAATAGATTAGTAAATACTATTATAGTGAGATGCTTGAGCTTCACAAGCTAAATATTTTATAAATCACATGAATATGACAGGAAAGGTTAATTGAGTATATTGAAGAGGTGGGCTGTCATAAAAAAATGTGAGCATGTGTGTGTGTGTGTGTGTGTGTGTGTGTGTGTGTGTGTGTGTGTGTAGGATCACAAATTTTGCAGATTTACTAAGGAATAAGTTACTGCACCAAACCTGGGTGGTCTAGGAATGCCAGTGTTTTATCATTTGTAGAACTGGTATGCTTAAAAATATAATTCTTAAACAAGAAAAGAATCCCTCTGTGGGAATAGAATTCTGTGTATCTCTCATTCATTCTTTCATTTATTCATTATTTTTCTTAAAACTATAAAACATGTATTTGTATGAGGAACTAAATATACTCATATGTCTTCTTACTACACATTTAGCTACTCTTTCAGTTATACCCAAATCATCTAATTCTCTTTCAGTTTTCTGAGTGTCTGTGCAATATAAACCCTACTAAACATCCCTATGAACATAGCTGTTAAGTATGTAACATACAATAGACTGATGTTTCTTGATAGGTTTTTATGTAATTTGGAAGTGTCTGAGAGATGAAAATGTTTGTCATTAATGATTTTGAATAGTTTTAAAAAAGATGACATAATGTGGCACAATCTTACTCAGTAGCTAGCTGTTATATCTTATATGCTATGCTCACATTTGACAGTAGAGTCTATTCCCCATATTGTAGCACAGTGCATTTTGCTTATTTTTTTTAAATCTTCCTTCTGAAAGAATTCACAATATTATTTGTATGTTAAATATTGAGTTTTCAAAAATAAAATTGTGTTAGGGTTGATTTTTAACAAGATATTCTATTAACTGTGACTTGGCTAATTAGTAGTCAAGCAATGATTTAATTTTTTAAAAAACCTAATTGCTTAATTCCATTCAGATTATTTTCAATTTATGAATTGAATGGAATTAAGCAATGGAATGTCCTGATAGATTATTTTAAGTCACTCCATTTATTCATCAAAATGTAAAAGTTTGGTTTCAAGATGCTTTTACCCAAAATACTGAGACATTACACTTTGTTATAAGTAATCCTGCTAAAAAAGAACTTAATTCTTCTAGCAGTTACATTATAGTGGTGTTGAGGGCAAGTAGTCAGAGTATTCAGGGTTCTGGAGTGTTCTGGACCAGTTTAATAGTATCAACTGTCTGTGACCAGGGGGTGGACAAGTATCATAGTACTAAGTACTAGTAGTCACAGTACTTTATGCTTGTGATCCTTAGTTACAGTATATAGTATTCTGGACTAGAATCCATAGTAAAATCTATTCTTGAACAGGATTTACAGTATAGAGTGATCTGGAACAGTAGTCAAGACATTGAGTGCTTGGACCACTAGTCACAGCATAAGATGGTTAGACTAGTAGTGTCAATATAGAGTATTCACAGTGTAGAATATGGAGTGCTTTGGACCAATCTCCATAGTTTAGAGTTCTCTGAAGTAGTGGTCACATGGTAGAATAGTCTGAACCCGGAGTCACAGTGTAGAGTTCTCTGGACTGCTACTATGAAAATTACAGGAATAGTTGTCTAAAAGAAAACAAAAAACCCATATGTGTAGGCTGTTTGCCATTTCATGGAAATCTTAGGGTTATCCCTGAAAAGCTAGAATTAGGGACTCTGGCAGTTCCATAAAACAAGACTATTTTAGGATATAGTTAATTTGAAAGGACTGACAGAGATAGGGGAAATATGAACATATGAGTAATTCCAATAATATATATGAAATCAAAAGACCTTGTAATATGTGTGAATATGCTTGTAATCTGCACATACTAAAAAGTAAACATGAGAATTTAAAGACAAAGAACCTGGACACTTACATCATTTCTTGTGATTTTAAAACGGTCTGTAGGAGGACCCAGAGGAAAAGATAATAATTAAGACTCTTAATGTTATATAACTGGATGAGATCTTATAAATAATTCAGTCCAATATATATAGCACAAGTAAATTCAAGCTCAGAGAGTATGCATAACTACAGAAGCTATTTGGTACCCAAGTGAACATTGAGTACTTAATCTCTTCCTAATAGTTAAAAGTATCTTTCTACTAGTCTCTATAAGTTTTCACTTACACCATTGAAGTCAGAACACAAACATGGGATACTAAGGACCCAATATATTCACACATAAGGCAGGAAATGGAACTGGGTTCAAAGTCAGGATCTAATTGGCAAAAATGCTTTACAGTTTCCCATGTCTGGCCTAGATGGGGTCCACATTGTTGGGAAAGGCAGACTTAATAGGTGTAGATAAATTGGCACAGTCACAGAGGTTAAATAAATCCAGGGCTGAGATCCAGAAAGACCATTTGACGCGAATCTGGAAGAGTCATAAGTTAGAAAGGTTATAAATCAAACTTCTTTCTGACAAGCCTCTATCCATTCCCTTCAGCCTCCAATCGTCACACTGTCTACTTACTTCCAATAAGCCATGTCAAAGTTATAGATGTGGCATGTGGATTCTTGACATACATCATGTTTTTGTCTCTTTTACCTAAGATTGTGAACTTGAACTTTGCTAAAGCGAGAAGTAATTCTATATTGTCTGTTTGTGTTATTAGGTTAATTTCAGAGTTTGGTTTTAAATGATTATGGAACATATTTTTTAAAATTAATTCACAAAGTGAAGAGCTTCCTTAAGGAATTTTTATGCATATTTGGTTTTAGTTGATTATCTATTATTCTCTCCCTCTTTTATCATTTCTCTCCATCACCAGCCTCCTCTTTTCTTACTGTATTGTTTAATCCCACTCTTTCCCCTTTAATAATGAAAATGCTTAATTGTCTTTTCCATCCCCATCACATAATGCCTTTTTTAAAAGCCATATTTCATGACTCTTTTCCAGGTCCAAAGAACTTTTTTTCACTTTTACACTTTGATGCACACATGTAACGTTTAGATCTAGGTTACATGTTTGAAAGCATCATACAACATTGACACTTCTGACCTCTAGTTATGCTTTATAATCTGCATCCACTTTTCTTTATTTCATAATTTTTTTCAACTAAAGTCCCATTGAGTATATGTAGCCCATTTGTATTAGCTATTTATCATTTGGTGGGCACTTAGGTGGTTCAGATTTATGGCTGTTGTGGACAGAGCAGAGGTAAGCACAGATGATCAAAAATCTCTCTGTAGTAAGATATGGCGTTCTTTGAGAATATGCGCATTTGTAGAGCTGGGTCATATGACTGATTTTTAGCATTTTAAGAGTCTTCTACACTGATTTATGAATCATGCATAAGTATCAATGTAAGAATAAATGCAATATTCAGATTCTGGTTTTAATGGAATCAAAATGCAATAAATAACAGAAACTCAACCCATAGGCCTATTCATCTCTGTAAAATTCCCTTAAAAATAACTATGTCATCTCAATTCCATCTTACTGAGATTGCCAATAATCATTGATTTCTTTTAAAATACATAAAAATCTTTGATGGGGAATTTAAATCAGCAGCTTTTGTCCTTTTAAATGTTCTTGATTTCAGACAGGCAGCATCAAAGGAGTCATTTAATATATTGCTCTGTGATATTAGACAGTAAATCTAAACCTACTTTGATTAAATTATCATTCATCTCTGCTCTTTATTTTGCTGTCTCTAACATCATAAATGTGGCTGCAAAGTGCTGTGGATTATCAGACCCAAAGAATCAAAGAAAATGATAGCTATTTCTCGAGGATCTTGTAAAAGGTATAATGACCACTTACATGTGAGCCAACAAGCAAATAAAATTTGAGTTTAGTTTATTGCTTATCTATAGTCTTATATCTCTCTTCCCAATAAAGTTAAGGACAAGGAAACAGCAATGCACAGTGGCAAGTGCTATAATGACAGTGTGTGTGCTGAGTACAATGGGGGATAGAGAATTTCATGATGATCTCTTCCTGAGAGGGGAAAATCGAGCTTGAGAAATCATTGCCATCTCACTAGGGGACCACTGGCACAATCGTGCTGAGTCTGAAGAAATAAGTATGAATTCACAAAGTAACTATTAGAAAAGAGATAAACACATCCCAAAGATAGGAGAGCATGATTTTGTCTTATGTGATGAGAAAGGAACTGAGAGTCAAGAAGATTGGAGCCAAGTAAGACAGCATGGTCATATGAAAGTACAACAGAGCCATCACCACAAACTCCATTCTTGAGTTATTTTTTTTTTCTTATCTGGAGTTTTCTAAAACAGAAACATCACCAGAATTTTCTTTAGAAATATAATCTTTGTATGAATTAAAGAAAGGGACTCTAGCCAAGGAGATAAATGTTTCAGTCATTCATGTAAAAAAAGATATTGACTACAATCAGCCAAGAGGGTTTATAATTGAAGAAAGGGGTTTACGGCATCGAATATATACATTTTGATGACTATGGGTTAAATAATTATAAACTAAGAGATTATTTCTTTAAGTAAACTTTTGCATAGAGTACATAAAATGGGTCAGACAGCATACACACAAATCTACTTATAACTTCCTATATCTATCTATGTACAGAGAGATATATCTAGATATTTGTTTATATAAGTATGGGCATAATGTTACAGTTATTATACCTATATTTAATGGTGACAGAAAGTCACAAAGAAACCACAATAGTCATCTACAATTATTCAGACTTGATTCAGACAAGTTTGAGACACAAGCCATTTGTTTCTCAAACGTTCTCAATACCTTTCCCCTCTAGCAGGTGTCCAAGAGATGTTTTTAAGCATCAGTGAGATGGCTCAGTAGGTAAAAGCTTTTGCTATTCAGAAATAACAAGATAAGATACATCCCTGAAACCCATGTTAAGATCATTCAGATGCAGTAGTGTGCATTTGTAACTTCAGCCCTCCTGCCAGGAGATGGAAGGCAGAGACAGGTGGATTGTGGAACACTTGTCTGTCTGTCGGCTAGCTAAGTTTGTAGTATGCAGATCATCTGCACAAAAACAAGAAAGACCCTACCAAAAGCAAGAAGAAAAGAGAATTGATTCCTGAAAGCCATTGAATGTAACATATTAAATAAAATCTACCTTAAAAGAAAATCAAATAGTTTCAATTTACCAAACTTCTAGCATAACATAAATGTTCTTTGTGATTGAGTTAGTCTTTCCTAAATCTTCCAATATACAGATGAAAATAAACATAAACAGCATGGGTACTGTTCCATGAATAAAATAGTTTAGGATTCAAATTACAGAATCAAGCTGAAGTAGTTGTAGATGATTGCAAATGGATTTGTCATTGCTTACCCAAGGATGTAAACAAGGGATTAAATAAGATTCAGGTACAGAACCTGGTACTCATAAGTACCCACAGCAAGTCAGGTGTGTGTGTGTGTGTGTGTGTGTGTGTGTGTGTGTGTGTGTGTGTGTGTGTGTTTGAACACAGATGTAATAGGAGGCAAACTGAGTTAAAGGAATGCAGGTGCAGCAAATTCTCAAGATGGTTAGAGTGTGGAAGATCAGCTGGAAGGAGGATGACGTCATCTTCATTTATATAACTTGGGGCTGGGAGAAAAAAATGGATTTAGAATACTATGCCTTTAGTTTCATGTCATGAAGCTCTCAGAGGCATATTTTATTACCAGAAGTTCATATAATGGTTGTTCCATGGTTTTATGATGCCACCAAGCCTGAAAGTTTTACACAGTTCTTTTGTTACTATCTATTACATACTGCTATCTATTCTTGACTATTAGTTATTATTTTGATTGGATTCAGTAGCTCAAACTCTTCTAATTTTATCCACTGTTTCTTAAGGTGCAAGAGAGTGGGGACTTCATTTTTATGAATTACAAATCTTTTCTGAAACCACACAACATATTTGGATCAGAGTAGAGTGACAGGAAACATCTCTAGACCAATCCTTCATAAAGAATAATGACCAGCCGTGACCTATTCTTGGTGGCTTGGTTAATTACTGGAAGAATTAAAGTAAGGGTTTAATTATCAGTGAAGAATGGACAAATAGCTGTGGGACATTCAACTCACAATATCTGCCATGGGAGACATTGCTGAAGATGAACCAAACAACCTGAATGCCTACTAGTGTGCAAGACAAGGTTATTATTAAATAATTTGGAAAATAGAACTTTGCATCTTAGGACATGATATTTTTTATGGATGTTAATGGAATAATCAGTGATGTTCAATTTCTGTCTGTGGTTCCTAGTCAAGAAAATCTCAGTTCTTTTATTGTTGTTTTTCTTTTTTCTGCTGAGACACAGTCACACAGGAAAATATCTCTTTTTGAGTAGTCTAATTTCTTTTTCCTTTTTTCTTTCTTTTTTTGATCATTAGGTCTATACATATTTATTTTTATGAACAAAGTCATATTTTTTATCCATGTATTTCTTTATTCAGGCTCCCTGCCCCCTCTTGCACCTCCCAGTCACTCATTATTTTCTCCTCCAGTTTATCTTCTCTCCAGCAAGGGCAGGTGGTCCCAAGGTACCGAGGTGGCTTAGGTCAGCATCCACACCAGGCAGATCCACTTTCCTCACCCCAACCTCAAGACTGGGTCAGGTGTTCCTCTGGAGGGAATGGGCAGCAAGGTGCCAGTCCAAGGTGTTTCAGATCCCAAGCTGTTAAGCAGTTGTGGTTTGCAGCTTGGGAATGCTTTGTTTTTTGTTTAAAGTGCACCAAGGAGTGAGTACATCCCCTGCTTATCTTTCTGTGTTTGTGATACCTTGCTCAGGAGGTAAGCTTGGATATGCTTAGCTTTTTTTTTTTTTTTTTTCAAGTGCACTAATGAGTGAGTACAATTGATCACTGATTAAAAAGCATGCTTCTAGTTTAACTACATCTAAACCCCATTGTTTTCTTGCTCCATTCAAGCTATTGTATCAAGATACAAGTGAATGAAGGGATACAATTAGATGAGTAAGCTTTAAGACGGAATAATTTATGTAGAAACTGTAAATCACTTTCCAATTTCAGTATTTGAACTATTATTACCATCAAATTATGGTCCCTGTGACACATGGCATGCATTGTTGAAATGTATCCATGTATGTGGTCTCCTGGGTTAAAAGCTTTGCTTAAGATGACAACTGTTCTCTCTCTTTGTGACCCTTACTTTATTGTTTTAACATTTGTACAATTCTTGAACCTATACATGTTAAGGAAAATGGTAAATTTAAAAGAGAAAACAAAACTAGCATTTCCAGGGAACTAGATACACATTTGTGAAAACATCATCTTTTATTAGATTGTGGAGTCTACTAAAATATGCCCACAAACATAACATTTTTCTTTTTTAATAATTTATTTTTTATGAATAAAGTCATATTTTTTATCTGTGTATATTCTTGGTCAAGCTCCCTTCCCACTCTTACCCCTTCCACTCTCTCTCTTCTCCACATTTCTTTATTTCCTCCCCAGCAAGGGCACGAGGTGCCAAGGTCCCAATATGGCTTAGTTCAGCATCCATTCCTGGCAGATCCAGTTTTCTCACCCCAACATCAAGACTGGATCAGGTGTTCCTCTAGAGGGAGTGGCATCCAAGGTGCCAGTCCAAGGTGTTTCAGATCCCAAGCTGTTCAATGGTTGTGGTTTGCAGCTTGAACAAAACATAACATTTTTCAATCACCAAAGTTAGCCTTTCTTTTGAAGCACAGAACAAATGAATAGCACAGGTATTTGAGGAGAAGTAGTGTATGAAACAATCAGGGGCATTCGTCATCCTTTAAGGTGCAAAGATCTTAAATGTGCAAGACTCCCAAACTGTAATGTGACACTATCTCAGTACCTTATATTTAAAGGGAGTATAAAAACAGTGGGCTGGGAGAGTTCACAAAGGACCAAAGACTCACGACACAAGGAAGAGAAGACATTTTCATCAATTTATAGGACATTTCCCTGTTTTGAGAAAGCATCTGTCCCAGATGCTGGAACAAACAGGTTGTGGTGTCAAAAGCTTTGAAGTATATCTTTTCCCGTCTTTATTATGTTGTCACACTCCCCAGAGTCCTCAGTGTTATATTTGTCAGATGTTTTATTTGATAAATTCATAAATGCTACCTACTTTACAAAGTTCCTATTGGCATTGTATACAGACTTTCAGATAAGCCTTGAAACATATGGCCTTTGCACACAGACTTGAGAAATTGGAGCTATACTTGGAAGTTCATCTTTCCTCATTATTTCTAGTTTTCTGATCACTCTTGTTAAAAGGGGGTTACCATTCTCAATTCCTTCATCATCAGTGAGAGCAGTGTATATGCAACTCATTGTCCTTCTACATATCACACCATCTTAAGACAGTGCTACAGAGCAAGTATTGGTTACACTATCTTAAGACAATCCTACAGTCATGTTGATGTGTTTTTGTTTCAGACATTGAAACACAAATAAAGCAAAACAAAATGTTCCTGCTAGGTGGGAATGGCTTGCCTGGATTTATCTAGTCTGCCTGAGTCCATTCGTAACCACAGCATTGTGCTCTCTTCCTCCTTTGCTGCATAGGAACACCTAAACACCTACCTGTCTGATGCAGTCACCCACCTAAATGAGCTTTCTTCATTGAATTTACAAGAAACCAAAGATCAGGATAATTAAAAGCTACACATGGTTTCCTGAGTCTGCAGCCTACTGCATTCTGGTACCTCGGGGATTAGTTCAGACACCGACTTCTTCGGGGTTTGGGGCCAGATGCCAGGAAAGTTTCTCATTTCCTAAGCAGCGGGGAGGGCAAGAAGCAGCTGTTCTGAAATGTGTTTGAAACTCTTCCCTTCGATGAGGATACAGCTGTACTTATCTGTAGAAAGGGTCTGGAAGGTTCTTTTGTTTTCTAAGACACTCTAGGCAAGCCGAAAGAGATGTCAGACTTGAACATAAGCTAAATTCAGCAAAAGAACACTTTAGTGATTTCACCACTGTGGACAATTCCCTAGCCCCTGACATTTTCTCACATACAAAGTGCTTGTTTGCAATAAATTGAAGGTCATAATTTGAAGGACACTTTAATTGTTTTCCTCAAGGTGCATTGCATTTTCCCTGACATATTCCATGCCTCACATCTCAGATAAAAGCTTTATTGCTCCAGGCTTCCCTTGAAATCATTTCCAAAGAGCCAACCTGTTTTTTTTTTTTTTTTTAACCTGTTTGCCCTATTGCTCCAATAGGATGAATCAAGCAATTATGGCATAAGTTAATGGCCACACTGCTTGTCCTCGATGTAGACCACTGATGGAATGCATCTGCATATATTTTGCAGGCTAGAGTGAGAGGGCACACAGTTCTGAAGCTTATCAGCACATGAGACTATGAGAGCAGCGGGACACTAGATATGTATGGAAGACTCCCTCCCAAAGTGTCACCTTCATCATAAATTTTGCTGTTGAATTTAATAGTGTTCATATATTCATTTTTTTTTTACTTTTATAGGTACTACGGAGTTTACTCTTCATTTCAATCATAGTGGTCAATGATATAATTTATGAGGTTACATTAAACTATGGCTATGTCTTACAGATTATAGAATGGTTAAGTCATAATATAAAGTTTAAGCATGTAGTGAAATTTCATGTATTCAAAAATATTGGACAAAATGTCATTTTATTTAAAGTTATAAAGAGGCGTTCTGTGAAAATCTGTATAAATCACATATGCATACTTGGCAAAATGATGTAAAATAATTTATTTACTATTTCTGTAGCCCCTATTAATCTTTATAAGATGCTAGCATTGTTTTAGGGAAGCATAAGCATGTCTGATATATTTTAATGACCATTGAAACATATAAAGACTTAAGAGACAAGGAAGGTTATTCTAGCCATCCAACTGTGTGTGTATTTTTGTGTGTATGTTTGCATGTGTAAATATGCATGTGTATATCTTGGTATGTGTCTATCTCTATGTGTATATATATGCGTGCATCTCTGTCCATGCTCCTATATGTGTGTTTTTTGTGTGTGCACATATGTATCTCTAAGCATTTGTATGTTTCAGTGTATGTATGTGTGTGTATTTCTATGCGTGTGAGTGTCTCTGCATATTAATTTGTGTTTGTGTATGTGCGTGGTATGTGAGTACCAGTGATGAAGCTAATAGTTTAATATTTTATTTGTGAACGATGGTTGAAGAATTACTCAGATGTGAATTTTAAGTTTTCAAATATAGTATTGAAATTAGTGAAATGAAAAACTACAGATAAGATGGTTCTCAGAATTAAACCAGAACAAACCTTTAATGAGAAATAAAGGGAAATGCATACTCAGGCAGAAATCCCATTGTCCTTGTCATTGTGCTTTCCAAGAATTTTACTCATCAAAGTGTTTTAGTTAATGACATTCAATCAAGGCTAACAAACAGGATATAATTGTCAGACTATTCACAGATAGATTTCCACTTTCATTATCCTGTGCCTGAGGTTTTACATTTTTTTTTCTGCCCCAAAAACTGCAGTAGTTCATGCTCATGTGACAATTGGCCATCAGCAGTTATGTCATATGTGTGCCATTTCCTACATAACCACATTTCTACATTTATTTATTTTTTGAAAACCTTGGAAGCATTTATGTTTCTCTTACTGTACCCAGAGTATGATGCTCAATGCTAGACTGGTAACAAGCACAGTTGGTATCACACTGATTTCAGAGATGTATGAAGTATGAGAACATGGTACTAGTCAATGACGAAGAAGGTTTGTTCTGGTTTAATTCTGAGAACCCTCTACCTCCATACCTCTATTAGCAATGGTGGAGGAAACTTGTCCTAACTCTTGTTCAATGAAATTTTCTATGTTTTGTGTCATATTATTTGACCTTTGATCTTATAAATTTAAATTTATGATAAAATAACAAGCTCTAATAATAAATAGCAAAATATCTTTTTTTAATTAATTACTTCTCATAATGTATTGAGCATTTAGCAGGGCTGGAATCCATGTGTGCTGTTCATTACAAACCTAATGTTTTATACTTGAGGTGAGAAAAGTTTTTCATTTATAGCCATTGGCCTGAACTTTTTAAGAAGGATGATAACCTAAAGCTGAGGAGTTGAGACTTTCTGAGAAGAATGTCTTTAACAGGTTTTAAGTTTTAAATGCAAATAATGAGAAAAAATCATTTGTCAATGATTCATTTTCTATTCTAGCTGCTAGAAACTTCCTGGTGAAGTCTGAGCATAGAAACTCTGGGAAGCTTGATAGTTTTATGGAAAATGACTAAGACATTCTCAACAATGTGAGCCAACAGTTTTCATAACTGTAACTTAGCACCACAGTGACTTTTCACTCCAACTTTTATAGATCACCTCAAGTGGCTGAAACCCTGAGTATCTATAAAACTGATATAAGCATGGAGGAATTTGAAATGGCCAAAATAGTCATCATTTTTATAGTTTCTCATATGGTAATATTTATAACATTTCCAAATTCCTAACCAAACAATGAAAAAATAGAGACTGTACACTGGCTAATATTGGTGTGAACATAAATTTAGAAGAGTATCTCAGGGATTTTAGGAAACACCTTATAAACTTAAACATATGCATTCTCATAACTACAATTGCCTTGTGGTACAAACTAGCAAAATTTTGTTTGTTTGCAACTCTATATACTGGAACATTACTTAGTTATTAATAGTAGATCTAGGCAGTCTAATAATCCATCAATGCTAGAATAAGTAAACTTTACATTATCCTATAAAATATTTCTTAAGTATGTGTATTAATGGTAACTGAAACATGGCTTAATGGTAAAGCGCACTTGATGTTCTTACCAAAAGGGACTGAGTTCAGTTTCTAGTACCTGTAAAATTGAGTCCAGATGTAATTCATGACACATTAACAGCTATCAAAACCCATGCTTACATGTATATATCATGTGTAATATACTCCCACATATACATACTTTAAAACAACTTTTAATATAAATCTCTAACATGAACATTAATTATATAAATGAAATTTGATTGGGTAAGCTATATATGCATGATTGGCTATTGAATTACTTAAATTCAGTATATTGTGTGTGCTATATATTTAAAACCTATGCAAAATACAGTATACCATGATATATGCAATATATTACATATGAATAAATATTAAATATTATATTTGGAATGCATCATTAAAAGTACAAATTGGATTTTCCTGGGAAGGGATGAAAAGAGACTTAGGCTAAAGTCACATAACAAAAGTCACATTCGATTTTAGGATAGTTCTATCAACATTTAAATATGTTAATAAAAACCAGAAGAAATGAATAAATTCACAGAGAGAATTGTTAATTGTATAAAGGCCTCCTAGAGGCAGAAAAGAAAAGGAAAGGAAAGGAAACTTGGTACTGATATTTTTTAAAAGACAGAATGTTCATTTTGTTAGAAATTATTAAGATAAAAGGCAGAGTTGCAGGCAATCTCATCTTTCCTTTTTTATTTCTGTTTCTTCTTCATTGTTTCATTATTCATTTTTTCATTTGTTTTAAGTGAGTAAATAACAAGTGAGAATTGGTACACTGTAGGTTTGATGATAGGAAATTTGAAATATTTTTGTTGTGTGGATAGATCAAAGAGGGACTGGCCTACATGGAGTTCAGTGTTTGAGCCCATGTTTAACACATACAAGCCTATTAGACCATTTATAGAACACACAGACACACTGACACAGACCACGCACATACACACACACACACACACACACACACACACACTCATGAACACAAACCTACAAGTTTCTGGCTATCAACTTATCTGTTTATCCAACAAAGCATTATTTAGTGGTGATTTAAAAATGTCACTCAGAGATCAATACTGATGAAACAATTTTATTTTTCAAAATGTCTGTAGAAGAGATGTGCAAACTAAAGACTGCTGACTATCCATTAGGACAAGATGAATGTATCAGTAGGTGCGCTCCCAAACAAAGTGACTCTGCTCCCCAGCAGTAAATGACCTCATGCCCCTGTGCATATAGGCAACACTAATTAGATCCAGTGGTTAAACAAACAAATATATAAATACAAATAAAAAGAGGATATGAAGTTTGAAGAGAGATGTGATACAGGTCCTCAGATGGTTTTTTGTTTTGTTTTGTAGGGACGAGGATGTAAGAGTTGGATATGATCAAAACATTGGATATATATATATATATATATATATATATATATATATGACATTTTCAAAGAATAAAAAGTTAAAAAGTAATATGTGCTGAACACTTAATAGCATGATTGGATGGCAGGATAATCAATAATAATGAAGAGTTTTAAAATAGTCAGATTGTATAATATTTGTAGATTGGAAATACTCCATTGGTTTAAAGCTGATGCCATCTTGGGCCTCTAGCATCACTGAGCCAATTCCTTGCTGGTTGTGCTTATGCGAGATTTGAGGACAGAATCAAAGAAGTAACCTAGTGCTTTCTGTTTCTTAGCCCCTGGATCTTGCAACATTGTCAAAATGTTGTACCGGCATAGCATAGCTGTGGAGAAGGCAGACTGTGATGTCCTGACTGATGCTAGAGCAAAGAGGAACAAG
Source organism: Sigmodon hispidus (assembly GCA_004025045.1). Classification (NCBI taxonomy): domain Eukaryota; kingdom Metazoa; phylum Chordata; class Mammalia; order Rodentia; family Cricetidae; genus Sigmodon; species Sigmodon hispidus. Next base: position 55,582 of record PVIH01008777.1, read on the forward strand.
GGATTAAACACCAATGCCCAGCCCACTCTTACTTGCTCTTCTGGGAAAGAACATGAATATTCTCAAAACATGTCTCAAGAGCTATTATTATTTGAAAAAAATCAGCACCTCAGCTAAACATTCCTCTTCCTTGAAAAAAATATTTTTATTTTTGCGTATAGGCAGGGGACAGTTACCCACAGAGAAGAATATTGTATTTCCTAGAGCTAATGTAACAGGCCATTGTCAGCTACCTGATGTGGGTTCTGAGAAACAAACTTTGTGTTCTTAATCATGAAAGCATCTCTCCACAGTGTTTGTTTTTTAGACAGCCTTTCTGAGATCAATAATCATTTCCAATATATACATATTAATTTATATTTGCCTTTCTCAAATAAAATATAATTGCAACCAGGAATTTTGGCACATACCTTTAATCCCAGGATTCCAGACACACAGGCTAGCCAATCTCTGTGAGTTCAAGGCCAGACTGGTCTACAGAGGAAGTTCTAAGCTAGCCAGGGCTATTACTCAAAGAAGCATTGTCCCAAACAACAAGAACAAAATACACAAAACAAAACAAAAAAAATCCAAATGCAATCTGAAGCAATAAGAACTGGCATTATGTACATTTTTTTTTCATTTTCAAGTGATATAAATGCTTTGGGCCTAGAATATTTGCCTCAGAAGAAAAGTTAACTTCAAAAACTATTTCTGGCAGGACAAAAATACAACTTTAAAAGTCACTTAAAAAAACAAAAAACAAAAAACAAAACCCCGAGACATTGTCAGTGCATAGTAATTTTGTGTATTGGCTTCTGTCTTTTCTGTGGTGATTACCCAAAACCCACTCTCATGCTCTAATGGAGTTGGCCAAGGGCATGTTTGTTGTGTGGACATCAGAGGCACATTGGAATAACTCTTCATGTTCTAACAATAAACAGGTTTCTCACCTTAATAACAACCTTGACAACTTAAATCTGGAGATGCAAATCCATTTTAACTAGTTTTAACAAAGCCCTTACAAGAGTTTCCAATTAAGTCACTAAGCTGTTTATAAGTTCTGAAAAACAAAAAAGGAAAATACTTTTGATGACACCATTTTTCATATACATTTCTGTGGAGACAAAGAGTTTGTTAAGCAAGTGTAGTGCTCAGTTAGATGCTCAAGAAAGGCTTGTGGTGGATCAGATAACATTGAGTTTTCTCATGAATGTTTGCTGTACAAAAAGGTGATGCATTTTGCAATGTAAGGTAAGTATGTTTAGAGATTATTCTAGAGATATTTACTATACGTATAAGTTAGAAACACAAGAGGGAACATGTCAGTCTTTTCAGAAGTAATTAGTTTATGCTCCTACCAGCTAACACATGTGCCTCATGTCCTTTAACAAGGTCTACTGTGATGTCTTATCCAAGTGTCTTAAATGAGCACTTCAAGTCAGAGCTATAAAGACTTGTAGAATGAGAATCTTCTGTCCTCCATAAGGCTTCTAAATCTTGACAAATTTTCTTTCAGAATCAAAAAAAATATTAATCAGGTTTATATTTTTACTGATACATTTTAATGATTAAATGAATCTTAGACACTTCCTTGTCCTGGAAGCTATTATTTAATTTGTTTTGTTTGTGTGTGTGTGTGTGTGTGTGTGTGTATGCTTTATTTGTTTGCTCAATGTCCATATTTTAAGTGTAATTCTTTCATGATCTGTAGGCTATGGTCAAAGATATGTTTTTAAATGTAGAAGTATTAATGTAGATGCCTTTAAATGCTTTAAGGTCTATAAAAATGGCTTTATATAAGAGAAAGCTAAAAGGCTGGCAGGGACGAGAGGACTTGGTTAGAGTATTGGAGACGGAGTATGATGAAAGTGCTTGAAGAAAATGCTGATATAAAGCCACTGTTTTGAACAATGAATGTGTTATTCAAAAGGAAATGAAAGTGAAATAAAAATGTTTCTTTGAAATTATTGAAGAATGAGTATTATTTAAAACATCATTTTAGCAAAAGAAATGCCTTAGCAGATGACATACCTTCCCGGTTTCTAGTATCGACACACATTAAAAAGTAATATCTATTTTCTTAAATGCAGGACTATATTTGTAGACACTTTTTAAATTTCAGACATTGTGTTACAGATTTTAGAATTTCTCTAACTATTCAATATTTGACAATAACCCTGATTGAAACTGAGATATTATAGAAAGGTCAGGTGACACATTGAGTAAAAACATCAAATGGAAACAAAATGTCTTTTTTTCAATTTCATATTCAATGTCTAATAACCATGTACTCTTGACTTCCCAGTTCTATTGTTTTTTCATCAAGCAAATGAAAATAATAGTAGTATTGCCTCATAGAGTGGACATGTGTCAAATTCCATCATCATACCATAATATTATCAATTATTATAAACTGTTATTATTCCTGGAACCAAAGTCCACTTGTGTGTCTTTTTTTTTATTATGAATAAAGAAGTCACATTTTCTATCTTTGGATATCCTCAATCAAGGTCCCTCCCCCCTCCCACCACATCAGGTCATTCTTTCTTCTCCACATCTCCTCATCCCCTCCATGGGCAGGTGGTCCCAAGGTCCCAAGGTCCCAATATTGCTTAGTTTAGTCCCCACTCCTGGCAAATCCAGTTTTCAAATTTTGTTCTTGTTCATGTTAGTCAAGGTTGTCTGAGTTCAAGTAAAAATTAAGACTCACAGACAAGACTTAAGCTACATTGGTTGAGTTCTTATAGACTGTAAGAAAGGCAAGCTTGACCTTTTCCTAAACAACAATCCCAGCACAAATAATGTAGCACTTCACACAAGCATTGGGAAAACATGTTTCCTTCATGTGACATAGCAACATTAATAGGTTTATGGTTCATTTAATCTCAGAAGGTTTTTTGCAAACTGCATGCTTGGTGAATATCATGCATCCGGAGTACAGAAAGTTAATGTATTATATAAATACAAGGCATTGATCTATTTTGACATATAAAGGTGAGAATTATATTTTAAAAACACTGTCCATTAGGCCTTTCTAAATATCCATTCCTCTTGGTTCTCACTAATTACAATGAATTTAGATAAGACTTTTCTACCAGATATTCCAAATTGACATGGTAATTTGTCAAGGAATTATGCCTCAAGTAATTCTCATTATGCCATAGTTACTTTTATATGGTTGTAAAAAACCCCGTGATCAAGGCAACTAATAAGGAAAGCATTTAGCTGTAATCTTGCTTCCAGTTTCAGAGAGTGAGTCCCTGACCATCATGGAAGGGAGCATAACAGCAGGCAGGCAAGGTGCTAGAGCAGTAGCTGAGATCTTACACTCTATCCACAAGTTGGAAGCAGAAAGAGAGACACTGGGATATGTGGTCTTTTGAAACCTCAAAAGGCCCTAGTGACATGCCTTTTCCAATAAAGCCATACCTCATAACCCTTCCCAAAATGTATTTTCACACTATGGACCAACCAATGAAATATAGGAACCTGTGGAAGCCATTCTTATTCATACCACAATACATTTGTTTTTGTTTTTGTTTAAAAAAAAACAGATACTTTATATACTAGTCACAGAGACAAAAGCTCACAAATTAAAAGGAAGAAGATATTTTTGTCATGATGAAGCTTTTATGGTAAAGTATTCTTGCTATATTTTCAAGTAGAGGCAATTCTTTCATTGGAAAGCATCTCAGAACTTGTCCAATTTGTATTGTAGTTAAACTGAAACCTTACATAACATAAAGCGTGGACAATATGATATAATTAGAGGATGGTACTAATGACTAAGACTTTGCAGATGGGCATTATTTGGGGATGTTTTTAAGATAGATCTCAGAATTAGATTTTACTAGACATAATCCCTTACTATTAATTTAGATATTTAAAAAGAGAGAATTTCTATTCATGTCATAGCTCAGACACTATTTGAATACTGAGAAGTAAAGGCCACATTAAAGGACTATTGGGTTCAGTTATTTTTAGAAAACGCATCAGTTTAGTGAAAAGAAGTACAAGTCCTATAATCAAAAGAAAACACAAGTGTCTTCCTTTTGACTGTAGTGACACATGGTAATTCACTATAGAAGGCTTTGTTTAGGCCAGAGAAGAGTCCTCTTGGAAAAATTAAATTATCATCCCCTTTATTGAGTGACAAACAGGGAACTCTCTCTGTCTCTCTTTATCTCTCTATCTCTCTCTCTCTTTAGGTGTGTGCGTATGTTTGCATGTGTGTATTTGTAGATACAATGTTTAGATAACACAGCAAAGTGTGAGAATACAGAAAGCATTTAGGATCATAACTGATGCCTTGTTCAGTTCTCATTCTAGTTCAGAGCAGAGTGCTTAGCATATGCCAGCAAAAAGATCCTCTCTGTGGCAAACATTTCAGCTTATTTTTGCCAGCAGAATTTTCAGTTAATGCAAGTAATAATAGAGATGCAATAGACCTGAAATTTAAAGTCTTGTTGGTTTGCTCTCCTAGGCATTTGGAATGAGTCAATAATTTTGTACTGCACAGGTGATTTTAAGGACATTTTGTTCAATAAGTTGACTATGGATGCTAAAACCCTAACCCTCACTAGAATTTACCTTTGTCTTTCCACAGAGAATTCTATTAAATCCTTCTCTTAAAAGATTTTTCCTAAAATTAGAACTGAATAAAAAGAATTTTAAATAATGTTTTGCAGGCATCCAGTTGTATACATATTCTTCTCTATGAGGAAACCATAGACACTACCTGGGCACTCAGTGAAATTGTCCACCATTATTTAGGCTTGCTTTGTCCAATACTTATGACTTGACTAATAGCTCATTGGTACACATCTCAGTTCACATAGTTTATAGACATGAAAAGTCTTCAACAAGGTCTACAAGTTTTCCTCTGAACAATTGTCCTAATCTGCTGTCTGAAAAACTAGTCTTCATGCTCTCCAGGGGATATAATTTGTCCTGTGGTTTCTCTGAGTCATGTGGAAGAGAAGCTTTTCATATAACCATTTAAGGTTGTAAAGTCAAAGGATTTTTCAGAGACCAGGCTGAGAGATGATAATAGCACAGGTAGGGGCCTACTGATTAAGTGGAGAAAGAAGGCAAGCCAGTTCCCATACTGTGAGGCCTGGGTTGAACTTGAACTTCTTCCTCTCTGTGTCTAGAGATATCACTTACATAGAGAAATCAAAATGATGAGAAGCCCATGTGGTCTATGGTAAGATGGCAAAGTCAAAAGGAAGGCAAGAGAATGTAAGTTTGTAGGTGGGAAGGTCAAAGCCATTGATGAAAGCTTGGGCAACAGGTGGTCCCTAGAATCTCCTTCTATGGAAGACTCTATGATAGTGTGAAACACATAGCACAAAGACAGTGCTTTTACGTTCAAGGGATGCCATTACTCAGTATCCTAAAGTGTTATTTCACTTGTTGGAAAAACTTGGTTTTGTTGTTTGTTTGTTTGTTTGGTTTTTTTTTTTCTGCTCTGGGTTTGGAAAGTGCATCTTTATTAAACTGAACATCAGGGGGCAATTTTATTATTAATCCTTTAAGAATTTCATTTTACCAGATTTTGATCATATTCACTCTCCTCCTCCAACTTTTCCCAGAACTAGCTCCCTTCCTGCTAAATTAATGCCCTGTTTGTTTGTTCCCCCATTGAGGTCAATTTGTGCTTGCTACATATTTTCAGATGCATGATCTTGCATAGGAGCATAGTTAATTAAACAGGGGCTACACTCTTAGCAAAAAATGACTTCCTTCTTTGGTAGCTAATGATTGCCAGTAGCCCCATAGAGGAGGAATGTCATGAACAACTAGCCTCTCCATGCTGGCATTTGGTCCTGACATGGGCTTTTATAAGACTTGTATATGCTTTAATAGTAGCTGTGAATTCAGTGAAACTCCCTGCTGTTTTCCAAAGACACTATTTTCTTGTGGTCATCAACTTTCTCTGACTCTTTAGCTAATTACATACTCTTGTTTGCCTTTCAAGATGGTGTTACAACATATATGTTCTCTTTAGGACTGGTCATGCTGCACTCTATTATTTTCTGTACCTTGACCAGTTGTAACTCTCATTGTTCATCATCTACTGCAAATGCAAACTTCTCTAATAAGGTCTGAGAAGTATCTTACTCTATGAGTACAGTTGTAGGTATTGGAGAGACATTTTAATACTATGTCCTTTTAGCAGAATAATAGTAGCAGATTCTTGTCCATAGTCTATGACCCATTTAGCCATAGTTTCTTAACTAGATAATAATGTCAGGTATGGATTGTATGTGGAGTGAGCCTTAAATGTTTCTGATTGTATTTCACAACATTTGTGCCACTATTGCACCAGTGAGCATGTGTTGTAAAAGGTTTCTGGGCCAGACTTTCCTGTCTAATCCAGAGGTTCTGACCCACTTGCAGCCCCACAACTGCTTAGGCCTAAATAATCACTCAGACGCTTGTGTTAATTTTATGCTGATCAGCCTAGGTCCCAGGATTATATCTTTCTAACTCTTTACCCTTATATTAATCCATGATTCTTGTCTAGTTCAGCCACATAGCTCGGTACCTTTTCTCAGCAGCATATCCTCTGCATCTCCTGGCAGCTCTGACAACTCTATGGCATCTGTCTCTGCTTTGATATGTTCCCGAGTTTTCTTATCGTGGTCAACCCAACCACACTTTTTGTCTGCCTTTGGCCAATCAGCTTTTATTAAACCCATAGGCAGGACAAATATACAACATTACCAGCATAATCCCACTACAAGCATGTCTTCCCAGGCCAGTCATTTTCATAGATCACCAGATTCATGGCTGGATGAGATTACTGATTACATATTTTTAACCTCTGGTAGTGTTTAGAGCACTTTGAAGTACTATAAAAGCTAGCCAGTAGGAATGAAGCCTCTAGGTTAGTACCAGCTTGATTTTTCCTGTTCTCTTACCCAGTATAGCATGTCTTCAGCAAAAGGGTCTTATCATCAAGTTCTGGAAGCTAATCAAATGCACTGGAAAAAGCTTGTGATGTTTGGAAGAAGGGGGTCTTAAGTATCTCACTGTCCAAGAAGTCAAAAAAATAATAACCCATTCTTGGCATTAGAATTTCAATTAGAACAATTTTAAAATGGAAATTTAACGTTTCAATATATTGGTAGTTTAACAACTCCTGCTATTCTAGTTAAAATTTAACAGGTGTATAATGCTGTGTGTAGAAATAGAAGCTGCCTAATGTCCTTTAAGATCAGAGTTGCTCATGGGACAGCCACAAAAGCCAGGCAGTGAGTTCTAGGTTCAATGAGAAATCTTGTGTCAAGATATAAGGCGGGAAATAGAAGAGGAAGATTGTGGCAACCCATCTGTGGACATGAATTCATGGGCATACATGTACACAAACTACACACACACACACACACACACACACACACACACACACACACACGCACACAAGCATGTACCTCCTCTAAAACACTTATGAGTCCTGAAAATCCTGTTTAGTGTTTGTCAAACATTTGTCCTATTTGCCATCTACACAGGTTTCTGATTTTAATAAGTAAAATATATAATATATGTATATAAAATAATATATGTAAAAATATACGTGTGTAGCTGCAAAATATTGCTGTTTTTAAAAGTCATATAGTTTTGGTGTTACTTTTCAGGGATCTCAGGTTCAGAAAATTATGAAGATAATTATATTTTTTTGTGTGCGAGGAAGCAGCCAGCTAGACCACAGCCCCAGGCATATAAGCTCAGCTCCCCACTCTGCCTCACTTATTTATTCTGTGTGTGAAATGAAGCTCTTGGAGCAGCAGAGGGAGAACACTCAGGCCAGCGGCTGCTGATGGGTTTCAGTAACTATGCAGAGTCAGTGTTTGAGCCTCAGCCCTGACAGCTCCTATCACAGAGAGGTGACAGTGGAGGCACAGCTCCCCATGTGAGGTGGCTGCAGATGACAATCTGCCAAACTAAAATAATTGAAAAAGCATTGCTTGGATAAAAATGAATCGACTTGGCTTAGCTCTAAGGTATTTTGAAAATTCTAGGAGTGCTACTCCATTTTTTTTAAAGATTGTTTGTATGGATAGCATTCTGACATTTAACAAACAAAATCATCTGAGGAAAGGTGGGGTTTTTATTTATTTATTTATTTATTTATTTATTTATTTATTTATTGTTAGCAATTTCATGAGTACATTTGTGTCATTAAGCAATTTATCTTATATTTATTGGTTGGAAAATAGTAAGTACTATGTAATTATCAAACATTTGACAGCTAATCCACAGATTTCTTACTTTACTTATAATATTTTTTTCTAAATTAAGTAATTTGATAAACATAATTAAACTATTTCTCCAGGTTGCCCAAAGGAGAATCTGGACTTTAAGTTCAATTATAGTTGAACCCCCCCATTCATTCTATATTAGCAGTCTCTATAGTAGAATAACATTTCTGTATTAAATACACAGACCCACGGAAGTATGATTAGTTAAGAAATATTAAATAAAAAGATGAGGTACATGTGTGTCTGCATTCTGTGTGTATAAGTTTGTGTGGCTTTCTTGCAAACAAAGAGAAAAAAATTTATCCTTCTAAGATACCACATTAAAAATAAAACTATAGAACTAATTAATTTTTTTTACACATCAGATAAATATTTAAAAAAAAGATGGAATTATGTAGATAATACCATATTAATATGTAAAATAGAAATTAGCTCATTTATTTCTTGGGTCAAAGTAAAGTGTCACTGTTGGCTTCTTCTTCTTCCAATTGTGCATTCCTCACTGCATTTTAAATAGTAGATTTTCTCTTCATTCTTTCCTACAGTTGGACAGTGTCACCTCTCTGATCCAGGCAGCCAAAAATTTAATGAATGCTGTAGTGCAAACAGTGAAAATGTCATACATTGCTTCTACCAAGATCATTCGCATCCAGAGTTCTGCAGGGCCCCGGCACCCAGTTGTCATGTGGAGAATGAAAGCTCCGGCCAAAAAGCCCTTGATTAAAAGAGAGAAGCCAGAAGAAACGTGTGCTGCTGTCAGAAGAGGTTCAGCAAAGAAAAAGATCCACCCTGTTCAAGTCATGAGTGAATTTAAAGGGAGACAGGTCTACTGAGGCCTAAGTCCACTCCAGCCCATTTCTACACCCCAGGCCAACCACACTGCTTTATTTAACAGTTACCTGGTACTTTACTTTCACTAAGTTTCAGAGTTAGGCTCACAAAAACCATAATACATTGGGGTTAAACCATTGTGCACAGTGTGTATTTGGGGGGCCTGTCATTTTCATATCTCTATAGCCAACACAGCCCAGTTATCTCGGAGGCAGCAGATTAGGAATAGAATTCACAATTGTCATTTTAGCCTTGCCCTTAACAGGGAATAGCTTGTGTTCATTACAAAATGAATGTAAGAGACAAAGTGAGGTCGTTTACCTGAAAATGTTTGAGCCCATGCACTCTTTATCCTTGCGAAAAAAGATGCTGTGAGAAGCTTTTCACTTGCTTTTTCTTAGACACAAGAGAGTTTATCAACTATCTTCCCAAATAGTGTTTATATTTTCTTTTACAGACCTAACTGGGTACCTAACCTGCTAGAAATGTGTCATTCTTGGCATAGAAAAGAACTTTTAATTTGTGTATTATTAATTGGTTAGTTGACTATAACAACCAAATATGCATGGTCAGGCTTCTTACTAGAACTTGAAAGTCAATCATGTTATTAAAGAAGTGCTTTAGTGATACACCAAAGGCACTGGATGCTGTTTGCACTTCTTACATCTACTGTATTCAGAGTTCTGTACTCTTAGTGTTGGGCCTGTGACAGCACACATATTTAGAGTTATCATCCATTGGAAAAATGAATTTTTATTTGGTGATTTGTTTATTTGATACTTGTATTTAAGCAGCATTGGACATACTTAGCAAGGACATACTCCTGAGCTACACACCCAGCCCTTCTGTTAGACAAATGAGTTACTGAGTTAGAGCATTGAATAAGTCAATGATAGAGTATGCAAAAGATTTTACATGATTCTAAAAACCTCTTTGTATCCCCTTGCAGTTGTAATGAAAATGAAAGACTAGTTTGCAGAGTTTTTTGAGAGTGAGTAGAATCTAACACCCCAAAGTGAAGCTGAATTAATGACAGTTAGTTTGACATGACTTTAATAGCACCTATAAATGAATGACACTTGTGGTGATATGTTATGTATTTAATAAAACCAGCCTGGAATATTAGAGGACATATCATCACAGACACTGGATAATTTTATATGTTCATTGAATGTGGTTTTCCATAGCTGAGTTTATGATGAACTTTGTACATAATGGTCATAGTCCTTTCTCTTTCCATCACTTCCTCTTCCCTTTTAAGTTTTCTCTCTTCACACCATGCTGTATATAAGCTGTGCTGGAGGAGTGAAGCCATGCCACACTGCTTTATTTAACAGTTAGCTGTTCCACCATGCCACACTCGAAGAATTGTTTCTCTATTTATTCCATTTTGCTGTACCATAATTCTTCTATAATTGAAGCTCTTCCCTTTTACAACACTGCCCTTGAAGAGTCATTTTGACACTTTCAATTTATCAATTAATATTCTTATATGTAACATAAGTTGATATTAAGTGGGCCACTTGTACATGAAGCAAAGGGAATTGAAAAGGTTGGGAATTCACTGTGTATTCTCTTGAACAAAAAAAAGTAAAGAAAGCTTTAGCAGATGAGTCTGTTATTGCAATGAATATTAACTCTTTTCATATATTGAATTATTAAATTCTTCCTAAGTGCTGGGGTGTTTGCCTAGGATCTCTCCAAAACTTCATAAAAGCAGAGAAATTCCATTCATTTCCTCTGCCATCTTTTTTATAATAACTTTATCATAATAATTGTTCTAGACAAAATGTGCCTTCATAATGGCAAGCAGAGAAGAAGGAAATTCAGTATACTAGGCCATGCTGGCTTTCAGTGTTACCTGTACAACTGAGAAAAATAGAGTCTCTGTTATTGAAATGCTATGTCAGTGTTCTGTACTCAGTGGAGAACAATTTTATCATAGACATTTCTTAGCTACAATGCAGATTTATAATTTGGAGAACAATGAATCTCCTAAACATACACAAACAAAAACAACCTCATTTAAAAATACTAAGATTTGATCTTACCTTGACCAGCATTATAAACCTTCTTTGAAAAATCCACTGTCCCTTTGGCCCCACATCATCCTTCTATACTAGAATTTGACATGCAGTATAGGAAGAAAATAATAATAACTGAAACAATATTAAATGACAAAAATACCAGATAACAAGACCCAAAATGAGATATAATCAAGGTTCTCATTTGGTACTGTGTTCCAGCTATGCTCAAAATACATAGCTATCATTAATCAAATCTGTAAAATTTTTGACTTTGTGAATGCCCAGGGAGTACATTTTCTGTAGCAATTAAAGGTGTAATAAAAACAAGAGATGTAAAGCTGAGGAGGACATCTGTCAACCTGAGAAAAATCTGCAGTGACTCTATATTGGTTGAATTTAAACAATGCGTAATACAATATATATGAAGGCATTTCTTCTGCAGGGAAAACTTAAAAAATTTTTAATGGGAGTGATAACTAATATACACCATTTGAAATCACATCACATTTGCTATATTTTTCTAGGAAAAACTCATCTGTCCTTTCTAGCAAAGTTAATTTCAATTTGCTTACTTGGAAAAATGTACTTGAAAAGATGTCTTATACTATCTATAAGGACAGCTGGATCTCTGCTTCACCACCTACACTGTCACCAAAGGTGACATTAGGTTCAAAGTAGCCTAGATTCAGAATGACTCAGAAAATACTCATGGTGTCAACAAATATAAAATTTGTCAAATATAAATTTTATCTATTAACTAAATAATGTGTAAAGCTATATTTCTTCCTATTAAAGTTTCTAGATATTTTTGAGTAAATCAGGTAATTATAAAAACATCAAATTTCATGCTGCATGGTCAGCATTCTTGTCTGTTTCTCTTATGATATGTACGTAACCTCTGAATTGCTAGGTACATTACAGTCCTAATATCTCCATGTTCTCTCTGAGATTGGGCAATCTCTTAACAGCAGTATAACACATATGCTCTACACGAAATCCCTTCCTTGCACAGGATAAGGAACCTGTAACTGAGTCCAAAAGCATATTCTTATACCATTTCTATGCAGACTAATATCAAAGATCAATTTTTAAATCAATATAAATGAAAAACCTAAAACAGAATATGTAATTAAGTTCCCGCTGGGGCCATCAAGTCTCTTAATAATACTTCCCAGATTCACTAGCAAGTTGCTGAAAGACTAACCTTTGGCAATGAGAAAGATGGATACCAGGTTCTTTAATGTTCATTTTGGGGACTGGAAAGAAGGCTTGGGCAGTAAGTGCTTGCTTTGCCAACATGGAACTCTGGGTTCTGATTACCTATACCCCCATAAAAGCTAGATAATAGAATTCCCTTGTAATTCTAGTGTCAGGGAGAGAGAAGGTCTTTGGGGCTTTCTGGTCAGCCTGTCCAGTCAAATATGCAAGCTCCAGGTTCTGTGAGAGTCTCTTTGTCAAAAAAGTAATGTGAAGTGTTTGAGGAAGGTATCCAATGTTGACTTCTGGACTCCACATCCATTTTACATATTTATGTGTACTAATACACAAATATACACACAAACACACACACATACACACACACATACACCTCATTTTCTAGGTAATCTCATTTTATTTTACCCTACACTCAGCATCCTCTTAGCTGGCTACAGTGTTCTACAAAATGGCAAAGTTAACCAAACACATCAACGCAAACTACACAGTTAATGCCCCTTATGTAGTTACCCGATATGTATACTAACATATCCTTCAGGACTTTAGAGTTGAATTTTCACCAGAGTCATACCTTCAGCCTTTCTGCTTCCCCAAATGTTCTTATCTTCTTTGGTGTCTCATTTTGATGCTGGGGATTGTAGTTCCCATGGATACAGACTTCTGTACTATGGCAATGTGACAGAAATGAGATCTGAGAATTTTCCTGGTGAAGTCGACCATTCTGTTTCAGTATTGTAATAAGCAATTCTCTGGGTGGACAAAATAGGCACCAGAACCTGAATTTGAATGAAATCCACATTTTTTAATCAGCCTGTCCTCGGTTAAGACAGCCTACCTAATATACTGTCAGTGATCAAATAGCCATTTTTGTTGTAAAGTCAGAATTGTTCAGTGAATAGGAAATCAAATGCACTCAGATTATAGCTTACATACCATTTCAATATTTTTAATGTAAATCAGGAAAATGGCTGCAGCATTGACATGTCTGCCTGTATGTCACACATCAGGAGATGACATTTATTCAGAGGAAAGGTCTGCTTCCTTTTTCATGCCTCTTTTCACATGGTGACTGCTAAGCCTCAAATCCTGAGACAAATGGCTGAGGTACCAATTTAACAACATAACCTGACTGCCAGCTTCTCTCAGCATCCCTCAGTCCTCACCTGTTACAGAGTATGACTGGCATGTCCTGGCCCCTGCCCTCTACCCTTAACCCTCTAGCCCAGAGACTAGGCTGGCCCTTCCCCAGCTGCTCTTCCCTGTATAATCCAAACATTCAGTTACCCTATTCTGTTTTTGGACTCCTGCCTGCTAAACCTGGTTCTTGTCCACCACCCCCTCCATGACTCAGGCTCATGTCCACTCAGATGCTCTTGTCTCCTACAATGCTTTCCTTGTATCTACAGTAATCATCTTTTCTACCACATTTAGGAACTGTCATGTCCTTTCCTTTTTTATTTCGTTTTATTCCCATTTAGTTGTAGAGAAGTTAGGGATAGGATTTTGTGTTTTACAACAAAATAATAGGAAGCAGAGTGACACATGATGTATATGCAAAGTAGTCTGAGTTTTTATTTGTCTTCCTTAATTCAAATTAAGGACATAGATGCTATTAAAAGGGAATGTATTTAACAGAATATGTCCTGAAGTTAAGCTTATAGATATTACCATTGATGTTTAAAAGTTAAAGAACTAAAATGTGAGACCTAAATACTTGTTTTCTTAAGCAATCTTCATAAAAGAACATTTTACTTAATAGAAGTATGAGATAGTTTAAACATTAAATATTTTACAAATGAACACACTCTAATAAAGTACAAATATCCCTTCCCTGAACAATCCAAAATAAGGAATACATGACTTGAAATGCTGTCTCTAAATGGTACCCAATCACATGAGACTCTCATCTGCAGGCAGTAGAAGCTTCGTGAGACTAACCCTCTTGCCTGTCATGGAAAGATGGACCACTCATGTTGTACTATGGCATCCTCAGTGGGAAGCTGTCCACACTAAGATCAAATACCAGGAGGAAAAAGGAAGTGAAGATGGACCATTTCTGAGGAAACATGAATAAGGAATGTCCAGAGGGAGAGAAAGGAACGTGAATGTTACTTGCAGGAAGAGAGAACTTTTATAGACAGGGTGTGATGGAGATGGGGAGAGTTTAGGATTCTATGGTGATTAAGTGGACTCATTCTGAGGAAGATTTAGAGATTTTTAAAGATACAATTGGACATTTATCTTGGTATCTTGTTAGTTCAGCAAGGTCATGTCAGTGGCAAATAAATGATCAGATACGTGTAGACTATGATTTAGTAATGTTTTACACAATGTTTCTGAATGTTTTAAGAAGCATACATCTAACCATTCCACAGGTTGATGCATGAGTCTGTTCTCAGTCCAGTGCCCAATAGCAGTTACCACTTAGTCATCTAACAACTATTCCTTGAATAGCTGTGACAGGCCTGGGTTCTGAGGTCATAGCAGGTGACAAAACAATGGTCTGTGTCCTGGTGTCAGCTCTGCTGCATGACAACTGTGACTTGTGTCATACTCAAAGTAATCTTGTAGGAAGTACATCATTTTTCTTACATTTGAGATGGAACTGAGGGCTACAAAGGATGATTCTGACCAGAGATTTGTTTTGTTTTACTACATTTCACGTTCTAAAGCTATCATACTAGTCAGGCTATTTGTAAAATTTGTCTAAATTTTTCAGTGGTTAACAATAAGAAGCACATTTCAAATCATGGCTGTTTTCTGTGAAGAAGAGGGTAAAAGAGAAAAGCTTCAAAATTATTAACTAACTTCCTACATCACTCCAGGCAGAGTCATATAAATACTAAGTCACATAGCATTACCTCTAAGAGTTGAGTATAGAACATGATTGTCTACAAATGTATACATTTTGTTTATTGATATCCACATACATTGTGTTATTGTAGAAGAAAAGCCTTTCATGGAAATAGCCACATCAGGTCCTATTCATCATTAGTCAGTGAAAACCTATTTGGGGCAATATTTCTTTAACTTTTTGCTGCTGGTACACAGATTTAAAGTTGTGGCTTTCAGGTTAGTCAACTGTTCTTCAAATTAGGGAGTTTTTGTGAACATCAGACTTACACCATAGCAAATATGTTCCCTTCATTGTGGACATTATGTATGTGCTCCGTTACAGGTAAACCGAGTCCTTTGGCTCCCCATAATGCCCTTTGGAGTCCACTGAAGGTTCCCCTTTTTTACCTGTGTTTCCAGATCTTGGAACCTGGAGAATTAAATTTATTCCTGATCTTTCCCATGATAAAAATAACAGGAGAGTGTCCTCACTAGGAATGTGTTTCTTTGGAATCCTCACTCATTCCTCTGACTTCTTGTGATAATCCCTCTTCAGGTGTAGGTGCAGGAATGCCACAAGAAAAGAATTGTCCTTTAAGTAAGCATACATCTGCAAAATTCACATCTTACTACCTCCTAGATCAAGCAAACACCACTTAAGTAATGTTAGCAGAATGGTCCTTATGCTTCCATTCCCCTTGTTGTATTTTCTATTCCTAATGGTTTCTACCCTGGGCATGTTTCAGAGGGATGCTTATATTTAGCCCTGGGTATTTGTTTGTAGAGGTCTGTTGCCTCTTTTTAAATACTTTAAAGCCTTGTTTCAACTCCAGAACAGAAACTTGTGGAAAAAAACTTTTCCCCCTCTTAGGGGAGAGCCACAGATTTGGCAGCCACGGCCAAACACTTGGTGTCTGAAATCAGTGTGTTATCTTTGTAACTCTCTCTGTGTTTTATTCCCTAAGAGGGTAGCTTATCTGGGTGCCTTTCTTTGACCTTGGGCTGTCAATATCAGATTTGGACCAGTACTCAAAAACAGAGGAATACCTCTGAAATGTTAGGGTATCCTCTCAGTTAAACAGTATTTTTCTCTTTTCCAGGGCTTTACGTATAAAATTCATTTTTAAAATAGACTGCAGAGAAAGTATTCCATTGCCTGCCAAGCCTTCTGTCATGAGTTTTCTGTTCTTCCATGTTGGTAAACAGTGTGTCCATGGGGAATAAATAAGAATGTTTCAGCAACTGGCTGGTGGGGGTAAGATGTACTGTTGGTGTTGTTGATGCTTCTTTTTATATCGAGTGGTTCTTCCAGAGCGCATGTTCTAAATGACAGCATCATCTGTCCTCTGTAGCTGCGGCTAACAAGCCCAGAAAACAGAGCTTGATGAAAGTTTTCCCCAGATTTAATGCTCAAAGTTGAAGATGCAAACAAGACTTTGTTTGGAAAAGTTGGGTGATTAGATAGTAATTAAAATTTCTAATACAAATGTTCAGGATTCCTTTAGTTTTCATTTTAATTATGACTACTTGCTTTACGTACTTTTACAAGCAACAACTTGATAGTTTAACTTAGTGATATCTCTGCCAAAAATATGCACATTTTAGTTGAGGATAAAGACAACCTTAAGATAGCTTTTTGAAATAAAATTGGTCTACAGTAGTCACGTTTATTGCAGTGAGAACTCCACTGGGTTCCATCTGAAGTGTTTTCAACCATCTTGTTTGAATCTCTCCCTCCCCTTGCTGTGTAGACGCAGAGTGAGACTGGGGAACTGCCTATGCAGTAATGGACAATTCAAAGCAGGTTTGTGTTTTGTGACAGATAAAGTCTGGCAAAAAGCATTGTAGGCCTCTTTGATCCTCTTGTCTTTAAGCCATTCTCCCTCATCAATAAATTACTTCTGTAGAGATAGAAAGTGATCTGTAACACCCAGAACATTAACACGGAGGCCAGGATATTCCTTGTTTTAAGGTCTGCATGTTTTCTGTGTTTAATGGAAGTAACTGATCTATTTTTCTCCTTATGCTATGAGTTGTGCTGTTAATACATGTAACACTGAGTTGGTTTTAAAGTTATGTAGTATATGTTATGCATTCACTGATTTCTTATTTCAACACCTGTCATTCTGTAGTTCATTACAAATTGCTCAATTGATAATTTTAAAAAATGTGCATTAATGAAATAAAACAAAGTATTGATTATCCATTTTGTCTTCCTGTTTGGCGGCAGGCACCTTGAATGAGTCAAACTGTGTGTTTCTAATTGATAATCTCTTTCTCACTTTCCTATCACACTCCTGGTAAAATATTTTTAGAATCTGTTTTATACACCCAAGGAGGTCTGTCTTTCAGAACCAAATTTTCAGTTTAGATAATCATGTGTGGTCTCTTCAGCTGTTAGGCTTGGGCATCAGGCATGACGTCACTGCATGTCTATACAACTCAAAAGTTATCCTGTATCTTATGAATTTATGAAAATGAGCAATGACCTTTCTGAGAAGGCTAAATCCACACTCCTGAAATTTTATGGAATATCACTGGCTGTCCTGATGCTCTTTGATCTGAAGGTTACTGTGTTGGGACATCTATCTCAGCTTCTTTCCTATAAACTAATGACAACCCTCTGTCAATGTCAGTTACTTTTGCAACGCTCTGGCTAAGACACATGACAGAGTCTCCCTGAGGCAGAAAAGACTGATTCTGGTTTATGGTTTCAAAGAAATTTCAATCAAACCAAGCAGTGAATATATAGCAGAGTGATTCTCTCTCTGGTAACTGGAGGCTGTGGTTGTTTGGTCTGCATATTGTAGTCAATCAGGAAGCAGATCAAGCTGGGGGTGGGTATAACTTTCAGAGGCTTGTCCTTGTAACATACTTCCAGTAGGTAGGGCCTAATTCCGAAGGTCTTCCCAGGCTCTCAAAACACAGCAAGAGTGTCTGGAAAGCACATTTTGAAAATGTGAGACTTTGGGGTAGGTCCAGATTCTAACCATTACACGACACAGTTCCTCTAAAGAAAGCATCTGAATCCTCTCCTAAGGGATCAAAGTCTGAATGGCTTTTGGAGGCCGCCGAATAATCTCTCCCTTTAGGGGCCTCACTGTTCTGAAATGCTTACTGCTAAACCTTGATCTGTACAGGCTCTTTCTCACAATGTATTCTGTAAGTAGTAAATCTTTATTGTTTGATTCCTATGAAAACCATGTTCACCTTTGCTCAGTTCTGCCTGATATTACCTGTCTCTTAGTTAATGAAATGTCAGAGTGAAGTTCCTCTATTTCAGTCTCTCTCTCCTGAGCCCCGGGAAGCAACATTTGCTATGGCAGCAGCTTTCTCTGGGCAATCAGTTTCCAGTGCTTGCTCTGGGGGTGGGGGCGGAACTAAAAGCTCTCTTGGCAAGAAAAGTCTGTTACTGCCTGGGGGCTGATCCAATTCCTGACATGTCGTGGGCAGGACCATTAAGCATTGCATCCAACAGCAGTAGCTCTGAGATGTCCCTTCCAATAACTGCATGTCCAGCATCCTGTGGCTTGTGTGAGGCAAAGCTGTTGTCCTTTATTATCATATAACCCAGACTTTGCAATCTGCTTGCTATCCTCTGAGCTTGGGAAAGACTGGGTCTATTTCTGGGAGTATGACCCCAAACAAGAGAGGAATTGGAGAGCAACAGAAGTGTCAAATTGTATGGTACAGTCAAGGCGTGGGGTTTGACCATACTGGCCTTTGTCATGGACCACGGAGAGAGCTCAGGAGCAGGAGGCATAGCTTTCATAGACAGACTGCCCACCGTCGTCTTGTCACTTTTTTCCTCCTTATGTCTAGTCCAGTACTGTTATAGAGGCAATCCATCAGGCATTCAGAGGAAGCTTGCCTGTCCCCCTTTCTAATATCAGGGAAAATAATTCTTCTGGTGGATTAAAGCATCATCCTGGATAGATCCAAGAACACATAAGTAAACTGAATACAGACTTTCACTCAGTTGCTCATCTTTTAACAGGCATTCAGTGCAGATGCTGACAGAAATCTGACAACATCTGTGGCTGGTTTTCCTCCCTATTCTGCAGCACAGGAAGCTTCTGGATTAGTGCTGGGGATCTGTAACTAAGTAGTGAAAATTCTTCATCCTTTCCATATCTTTGACATCCTCACACACTGGGCTAATGCAATATGCGGCTGTTATTCTGAAGTCTATTTCTCTGAGGGTGATGGCTGGAGGAATTTAATGTTATACCAGGTGACAGTGCAAGACAAATACTTGAGGTCTTTAGCTTTACTCCAGTATGCTCTAAAAGCCTCAATGCAGTTACTAGCCCATGTGCTCATATTTTCCATAATGGCCACCATGATAAATAAGTGAATTCTTCAATTAGTTTCATTTAAAGGAGTAAAGAAATTATGAATGGGTTTGAATAAATACATAACCCTGGTCCTCTGTAATCCAAACACTTTCTGAAGCACTTAAACCAGAATACTGACAGCTTTGGCAATGTCTGACTTCAGGGAGATAGTAAAAGTTTCAGAAAATACTTTTTAAAAAGCTGCAAACCACAACCACTAAAAAGTTTGGGACCTTGGACCGGCACCTTGAAGCCCATTCTCTCCAGAGGAACACCTGACCCAGTCTTGATGATGGGGTAAGGAAAGTGGATCTGCCTGGAGTGGATGCTGAATTAAACCACCTTGGGACCTTCGGACCTCCTGCCCTTGTTGGGGAGGAGGTAAGGAGATGGGGAGAAGAGAGTGACTGGGAGGGGTGGGAGGGAGAAGGGAGTTTGAACAAGGGGATGCATGGCTAAAAAAGTGAGACTTTATTCATAATTAAAAAAATAAAGAATTTATGCATATATATAAAAAATTTCTTCTGTTGTTTTCATTATTTAATATACCTACATAGGAACAAATTAAATATAACTATTATTAAATTTGAAGCTGTGTTTATCAAGTTTCTTCCTTTAAGATATTCTCAATGCTGTATCTATTTTTAAGAAATCTCAAAAAAATTGAAATTCAATGCAATTTCAATACAATATAATTTTATATAGTAATAGATGATGATAAACAAATAGATTAAAAAAACTCCCTGTTTTTTAGTCAGTCTTCCAAAGCAGTCATTACTGGATTGGCCAAATGGTCATCACTGACGAGGAAAACATGTAGGTGTTCTATAATCATTGGCACATTTATTTATCAAACTACTTCTTTTTAAAAAATTATCATTCCTTGTTTTATTAAACTGGGTTACATAGGGTACTTTTATGCAAGGACGTAATGTTTTACCTGCTCCCTCTTTGTCCCTTCCTACTAAAATTATTTCCTCAGACAGTTGAACTTTCATGTCATCTGTATCTAGGTGGCTTTATGGACCTACATAAAATCTACAATATGCAAATCAGAGAAAACATGGAATATTTGCATGTATAATTCATATATAGAACCTTAAAACTTAATACACTGATAAATACACATGTCACATATATATAGTTTATAACACATGTTCTGTATTCTATAGAATTGTTGGCTTATACGTTGTTGCTATACTTTAATTTCTGTGAGTAGTGTCATGAGACATATTAGTTTGCAGGCATCTCTATGATAGGTTGACCTAAAGTATGTTGAATAAATAATCAGGTGTTTGTAAAGCAGAGTCATATGGAAGATTAATTCTTAGTTTCCTGAGGACTCTCCATGCTGATTTCTATAGAGGCTGGGCTTAAAGTCAAATTTTGTTAAGAGACAGCTCTATGCAAGCCTTATGAATGATTGAAAGAAACATGGGGGTTGTAGAAGCAGGACATAGGCGCTGGGGCTATAGCAACTCAGAGGCAGAGTGCTTATGAAGTACAGCATGAACAACAGCCATGGTTCAGTTCCCACCAAGAAAGAAGGGGGAGGGGAGGGAAGAAGAGGAGAGAGGAGGGCAGGGGAGGGGAGGGGACAGGAAGGGAAGGGTGGAAAGAGTATCATCAACAATAAGTTTTCTCAACTAGAATAGTGTCATTATTTGGTGAATAATCAATTGTGTCTCTAAAACACTTCATTAACATCTTTTATTTTTCTATCCTAAATCAATTATTTTTTAACTTAATACCATAATTTTCTGAAGTAAGCATCATTACAGAACTTCCATATATGCATATAGTATAACATACATTATCTTCCTACCTCTTATGCCCTTGCCCTTTCTCTACTCATACAAGCACCATTTTCAACCTTTAGTGATCAATATTCTGATTTAGATATGTTGGGTTTTTTTCTCTTTCACAATACAGACATAACGTGATTTTTTTTCTTTCTGGTTTATTTTCCTTTAACAGGCTATCCTACAAGGGACATTCATTCTAATTCCAAGGAGATAACCTTGTTTTGACTTATGGCTAATATACTATCATATATTTGTCAGTATTTGCTTTTTTGAGATCAAATTTGTAAGATCAGTTTCTCGGAAAAATATCTGAAAATAGTTTCTCTGACTTGTATAATAAACCCTTTAAGGAACAGAAGAAACAACTTAGGAACACACCAGAAAGTGTAACATTCTCATCTTTTCATAGATCAGTGGAATTAATGTGAAAATGAGCATCCTACCAAAAGCAATCTACAGATTCAATGCAACCCCCATCAAAATTCCACACAATTCTTTATAGAAAAAGAACAATTTTTGTCTTCATATAAGAAAGCACACACACATACACATACACACACACACACACACACACTCAGCATAGTTAAACAATTTTGTAAAAGAACTTCTGGAGTAATCACCATTCCAGATTTCAAGTTATTATTAAGAGATATAGTAATAAAAATACCATGGTATTTAGAATATAAATGAGCCTATTGAGCAATAGGATCAATTTAACCTTGACATATGTCTCCACACCTATTGACACCAGATTTTTAACAAAACAGCCAAGAATACATACTAAAGAAAAATTGCATCTTCAGTAACTGGCCCTAATCAAACTTCATGGATGCACACAGAAGAATGCATCAAGAAAAATTGATTTTAAATTTTATCCATATTTACCACCCTTCAAACACCTCAACATTAAGTACCCTGAATTTGTTAGAGGAGAAAGTAAGAAATAAAATTGAATTCAGCAGAGGAAAGGACTCCGAACAGGATACCATTAGCACAGGTCAACAATTTATATGTTGAACCTCATGAAACTGAAAAACTTCTGTATATCAAAGGACACCATTATTTGGGCAAAGTGAAAGCTTACAGAATGGAGAAATATATCTGATAGAAGATTAATATCTAGAATGTAGAAAGAACTTTAAAAAACACTGAATATAAAAAAATAAATATCCCCACATTAAAATTGGATACTGAACTAGAGTACTCAAAAGATGAAACAAATATGGCTGAGAAACAAATAAAAGCTCAACATCCTAAGTAAATAAGAAAATGCAAATTAAAGCTGCTTTGAGATTTTCCTTACTCCAGTCATAATGCCCCAAATCAGTGAAACACATGACAGCTCATGCTGGCAGGATGTAGGAAAGATCTAATACTTCTTCATGGTTAGTGATGGTGCAAATTTGTACAATCACTATGGAAATCAGTGTGGCTATTCCTCAGTAAGTTTGAATAGATCTACCTCAATATCCAGCTATAACACTTAGGTTAACCAGGGTTCTTAGAAATAACAAAACTGATAGAGTTATGGTTATTTATTAGGATGGCTTACAGGCTGTAATCCAGCTAATCCAACAGTGGCTGTCTCTCCATTAAAAAATCAGAAATATAATAGTTGTTCAGTCTACAAAGATAAGTTATCAGCTAGTCTTACATATACCTTAGAATCCCTGAAGAAACAGCTTCTAACACCAATAAAAGAATTTCTTAGCTGCATAATATATGAACTTCCCAGTGAGAGTGAGGCAAAAAACAAAAGCATTCTTTCATGTAGCTTTCACTTGAAGGTGAGGCCCAGATTTAGGATATTTAAACCTCAAATGATCCAAACAAGAAATATTTCTCACAAGTGTGCCCAGATATTGGATTGAGTGTTATTTAATACATATATAATCAAGTTGACAACCAAGACTCATCACCCCACTCTTGAGCATAGACATACCCCAAGGACTCTACTACATCCTACTACAGAAATATATTCTCATCCATGTTCTCTGCTCTATTCATAATAGGAAGTCATTAAAAACAACCTAGATATTAAGCAAATGAATGGATGTTCAGCTATTAAAAAATTAAATTTGTAGGTAAATGAATAATTAAAAACCACCATGAATGAGATGACACAGATTTAACGTTAAGTATCATCTGTTTTCCCTGACATGCAAAGGTGGACTTTTAAGTTTCAATATACATGCTACCATCCAAATACCACAGAGTTTAGTTACCTAGTATAAGACTAAAGAAGAGGGTTCATTAAGGAAGCAGAAATAGAATATAGTGTTATTTACAGATAAAGGGGAAACTAGAATAAGAGAATTAACTGGAGAAGGGCATGAGAGAAAAGGATGAAGGAGAGAATCAGAAGTGGGGCAACTAACACTAATGCTCATGGAAACCAAACGGATACTGACTGCTGTAGGAGCATCCTAAACTACATACATATATAAAACACTGTTATTCTTGACACTAGAAACTAATATGGCGTCTTTCTCACTAGTGTTTGAAAGAATGTATGAAAGAAGTTAGATATACTTTGCACATCAGAAAGTAAGTTTTTTCCAACAATCTAATTATTCTTCATCACATCTACATGGAATAGACTCCCTTTATGCTATAGAAATGTCTTTACAAATAATGTATTATGTCCTTTTAATTCAATGATCCATGAAATGTAGAGTTGCTAAGTTAAAGCTAGGTAATTTTCTTTATCTTGGGCCATAGGCAAGTGGGAGAAGCTATAAATAATACAATGAATGTGAGCCTGGGGTACACAGCCTGGCTGCAAACTGTCTTTGTTTCTGTCTCTGTAGGTGTATTTCAAACTAACAAATTATAATACCATTATAAAGGTAGATTGTGAACAAGAAATAATCTTGTATCCAAAGTCTCATACACTGGTCACGATACAATCAAACTAACTGGTCTGAGAAAATAATAAAGAGGATAAAGTGAGCACAATTCTCCATTTCTGTGAAAGAAAAAAGGTCACTAGCTAAACCCACTTAAAATTGTTTCCTATTGATACAAAAATCACATATTGTTTGTCAAGAAATGAAGCAAAAGTTGGATCTAAAAGAGATATTGTAAGCAATTTTATAGAGAACAGCTGAATAGGGAAAATATGCCAACTATAATACTCCTTCACATGAGAATTATCTCAGAGGTGACAATTAAAACGAAGCTCCAAAACCCTCAACTATGCTTTGTTTTATAATGAAAGTTGTGTTGTAAACACATTTCTTTATTTGAAGAGACCATACAGTAGATTTCTTTCTTTATGGTTATTCAAGCATGTTTGATTCTCAAAATAATTTTGATTTGAATTGTTTATGTAACACAATTGGGCTCTGCATTCAGAAATATTAATACCCACATAGTTTATTGCTTAGTATTTTGATGTGTGAGGAAGAACTATGCAACTGACTTGAAACACAACCATTCCTATACTGATAGATTAGGCAGAGAGATAGATGAAAATTTTGGCTTCATAATTTTTGAAGTAGTGAGTGTGTTTCAATTTCTCATGCTTACCACTGAAAAAATAAAGTGCAGAAAATAAAATAAGGGAGATATTCCACAATGAATTCTACAGGAAGAAAAATTAACACCAGAGTCTTCTTCTATTTAAGAATAAAGAGCTTTGAAATAAATACGCCTTGAACATTGCTTTTAAAGGATAGCAGCGGTGTAGACATGAGGGTATGATTACCTTTCCTTTCCAATGTGCAGGTTTTCCATTTTCACACAATTAACACACATACCTTCCAATGTTTGTGGAATTTGGTGGTGAGGAAATTAGAAAATAAATCTATATAATACAGACAACCCCTATGACCTGTGTATATTCTTTCAAATGTATTTACTACTTAATTTTCATTCCTTCCATTTCTCAAAGAAAACTCAGTACACATAATGTTTTCCTTAAAGATTTAATTTTATTTCTAATTATGTGTATGTGTGTATGCATTGCATATGTTTGCAGATACCTGTAGACATGGAATAAGAGTAGTTGTTAGTTTCTCAGTATTGGAATTAGGAAATGAACTAACTCTTGTGTTATGGAAAGACAGGCCAGGGGAAATCAGCTTGTCCACTGAGCTATCTCTCCAGATCCTAATTTTTCATAGGGACTCTGGTTTGTTCCTCATTAAGAAAGTAATGTACTTGAAGATTTTGGGCTCAAGAATCAATTTTAGACAGTTCATATTGAAAAGCATCATTCTGATTACTGTACCAAGAATAAATTGAATGAAAAACTAGGACTGAAGTAGACAGATAAATGGAGATTTTTCTATGTCCCACATTAGACACAATAGTGTTTTGTTTCAGAATTATTTATTTTTATTTTATGTGCATGAGTGGTTTGTCTGAATATGTATATGTTAAGTGTGTGCATATTCTTAGTGCCCATAAAGGATAGAAAAAAGTGCTACATTCCCTAGAAATGAAATCATAGACTTTTGCAAGCTGGCATCTGGATGCTAAGGACCAAATCTAGTTCTTCTGCAAGACTGGTAAGTTTTCATAACTAATGAGCCATCACTCTAGGTCCCAAACCTGGCAGTATTTAAGTCTGATGAGTTGTCTTGATTTGCTTTGTTAAATGTGAATTTGACATACATAGAAGGATCATCTCAAATTTTTTTTGCATGTACCTTTCAAAAGTGGTTCTCCATCTACTGTGCTCAAAACATGACATAGACTGTCACAAGATGCTAAAGAGAAGAGAATAGGAATAGTCATAATTTAACAAACATCATCATAAAAACACTGCTCCCAAGAAATAGATACTAAAATTCATATATATATGTAAATTAAGATAATGAGCTAATATACTCATAGCATGAGTAGAATTAACAAAAATATGAGTTCAGTTTCCAAGATTGGTGTCAGCAAGACACCTGGCATAGAACTGGGATAAAGAAGCTGCATAAAGCTTGTTTGTGTGTGTACTCATATTATGTTCAACTCATTCCTCACTCTTCCCTCAAGCTACCGCCTTGAAGTTAATGGCAATAAAACAGGCTCTGAACCAGAAGAAATTGATAGAGACACAGTTGCTCTCTAAATTAATATATCTTTATCGGTATACATGGTATATACAGTGTGAAGTGAATAGATCCAGGTGGCTGAGTCTATCCAACCCCTTAAGTTAGGTTTTACACAGCACTGTCTTTGGAATAGATCATAGTAAACCTTTTAATTTAACTCAATATTATTTAACCTGCAGTTTGTATCTTCTGACTTCTAAAGTTTAACAAGCTAAGTCATATTTAATTGTCTGGGGAGATGCCTCAGAGCTTTAGAGCATTGGCTGATTTGTAAAGAACATGAATTCAGTTCCAGCAGCTCCGTCAGGTGGCTCTTAGCAGTCTAAAACTCCACTCCAAGGAATCTCACCCCATTATCTGAATTCCGTTGATATCCACACACTTGTAGCATTCATTCACACAAACACAAATATACACAGTAAATCTTTAAGGTTATGTTCAATCAAGTATCTACCTAAATAAGATACCTCATGAGGAATAACCAATGAAATAATTTCCTGCAAATCATGGATTTACAAAACACCTACAAATGACTGATTTCTCTAATTTTTTTATTATTATTATTCATGTTTTTACCTTTGCTGTGTCCATATAAAAGATTATATATAATCTTCTCACTGTGGAAATTATTTGGCTCTACTAAAAGGGTTACCAAAGGGGAAGCCATACTACTTAGCAAAGCCCTGCAAGTTATTGATTTGGCCATTGGATGTCATCCATGCTCTGTGGTGCATGTGACAAAGAAGATCTGTGGACAGGAGCACTGTTAATTAAAGGCAGCAATTTGTTTATTGCTTAGATGGTGTACTGGCATACTTCACAGTTAAATGGTGTGGAAATGGAAGCAAAACTCAATTTTTATTAGGTAGCATTTTAAAACGTGCCCTAATAATTGTTTTCTGAAAAATAAAAAGCTGTATTCCATGACTGAAACTATGAATTTGACAGATCCAGTGTTGAAAGAAAGTCAGTAGCTGTTATAAATATCCAATAATCAGAGATTCTGATATGTTCTTTCTTCTGATCTGACACGAATCCAATTCATTGGAAGGTTTATTTCCTTTGTCTTCCCAGAACTGGATTCATAATTTTGGAAATGCAAATCCATCCCCAAAGTTTGGTTGTTTGCTTAATTCCATAAAATTGTGCTCTAAAGGGAGAGAAAAATTTAAACATGAAAAATTTAATGGAACAATATTGTTCATTTTTTGATTAACTCATTTTTTTAGATCTTAGATGTCCTAATAATTTTCTAAAATTACTGCTTTTTTTAAATTAAGTATTTCTATGGGTGGATGAGTTGGCTCATCAGGTCCTTGCTACCAAGACTAACATGAAGTAGATCCATAAAACTCACATGATGAAGAGAAAGAACTGACTCTCACAGTCTGTCTGATTTCCATGCACAAAGTGGCATAGAGGTGCCTGCATACACACATAAATGTACACACAAAAAATGCAACAGCTTATAAATATATAAAACCAGGCATTGAAGTAGTTTTCTCTCTTCAATAATCTCAATTATATTGAAACACATAAACTCGAAATCAACAATTCTATTTTCATCTTATAGATTTTTACCAACTTCCACCTTAAAGATTATATATGTATTTCTTCATCGTTCAGAGGAAGCTGTGGTGATATCTGTGTATCTATGTGTGTTAGGACCTTTACTTACATAGTGTCTCTGTGTCTATGCAAATTTATTATTTATGGAAAATGAAGGAAGGTAAAATTTTACGTTAAACTGGCCTTGCCACAATACAAAGACACTGCTGTGGGCTGCTAAGGGAGCAAGAAAGAAAATCATTTTACATCTGTCTACTTATTGCCTCTTGATTTGAAGGGTTTAGAAGTAGGATTTAGAGTGTTATTAGCTACATATAAGCTATGCCTTCAAGGGTTTCAAAGTCTTTATTGGTAACAGAAAACATAAAAGATTCGAGTTAGTATCACCTTGTGGCTATATAGAAAAGTTTATTTTGTCTTCATTAGGGAACACTCACATGTTAATATGCTAACATGTTATTTAATTTAATTCCATGTTGATTTTTTAAAGAAAGTGGAATTATGCTTTTGTTGAGCTAACACAGCAGATTTTAATAAGGACTAACTGCCTAGTCTGACTTTGCTCAGTAAATAAAACATTAGATTACATACAGAAGGTCACCAGGGACAAAAGCCAAGCAACCTGACTTTGCCTTTAACAATCTCTATTACAAGCAATCAGCAAAATTAATGAGTTTTGCTTTTGGTTAGAAGCAAACTACTGACATACAAGTAAAAGTAGGTATAATTATTTTTTTAGTTGAAATAATTCTGAAAGGGAAGAACAAACACCTTTAAAGTTATTTTTTTACATTATTTTGAAATACTTATGGGCAATGTTAATTATAAGCTCATGATGTTTAGATTTGTTCAGGTTTACAGTATTCCTATGGAGCTCTTATCTTTGCATTTCTCATGCAAAGATAGCATGATACAAGTTTTAGGAAGAAGAGATGAAAATGTTGAGTGCATTTCTTCTACAGCACTGCTCACATTGCAGAGAAAAATGATCTCCCCCACTAAAGAATTCCAGAGACCCAGCAGATCTTCTCCAGGGTATGTCCTCTCATATACCACACATACTGAGAACTAGGGCAGTTACAAAAAATTGGAAAATATTTTATAACTGATGTCAAGGGATCCACTTTGGAATTATTATTTAGAGACCTACAATGAAAACTGGTCATTGCCAGGGCCAATAAACAAAAAATAAATAAATCATATAATTTTAGTTCTAGAATGTGGTTTAAGATTAAAACATCCCTATCAGTTGTGGTTCTGCTTCCGGGACCAAGTGTTGTTTGCAGAGTCGCAGCACACTCTGTAGCAGGGGCAGATAAAGTCTGCCTGTCACCATACCCACAGCTGTTGCTGAGGGAAGTTACATGGCTATCCACCTTGACCTCCAACTGAGTGAACAGATAACTTCTAGGGTCTCTGAAGGGCAGATTCAGACCCTGCCCAGTGAGGTGACAGGAGGCACACAAGCCCGAGTGCCACAACTGGCCACGAGCCATCTAATCGTGAACCACTGAAGCCATGGGCAAACGTCAGTGCAAAAAATTACATAATAATACAATGAACAACATGGTAACTGCAGAAGAAAGTGGCGATCTTACAAATACAAGACCTGAAATGCGCAATGAAGAAGAAACAGAAGGAAGCAACACCAAAAATTCCTTTTTGATGATCATCGAAGCTCTCAAAGAAGATATGAAAAATAGCCTTAAAGAAATAGAAGAAAATACAAACAAAAAATTGGAAGAGATGAACAAATCAATGAAAGAAACATGCCAGGAAATAAAAGCTGAAATAAAAGCTGAAATGGAAGCAATAAAAAAGGCACAAAATGAGGCAAAGATGGAAATAGAAAATCTGAAGACAAAAGCTGGAACCACAGATACAAGCATAACAAACAGAGTTCAAGAGATGGAAGATAGAATCTCTGAAGTAGAAGACTCAGTAGCTCAAATAGATATATCAGTCAAGGAAAATAGTAAAACTAAAAAAGCCATAACTCAAAATGTTCAGGAAATCTGGGACACCATGAAAAGACCTAATTTGAGAATAAGTGGAATAGAAGAAGGAGAAGAATACCAGCTCAAAGGCACAGATAATGTTTTCAATAAAATCATAGAAGAAAACTTCCTTAACCTGAAGAAGGAAATGCCTATAAAGATACAAGAAGCTTACAGAACACCAAATAGATATGACCCCCCCCAAAAAACTCAGCGCGTCACATTATAATCAAGCCATAAAACATACAGAACAAAGACAAAATTTTAAGAGCTGCAGAAGAAAAGGGCCAACTCACATATAAAGACAGACCCATCAGAATAATGCCTGACTATTCAATGGAAATGATGAAAGCTAGAAGTGCTTGATCAGAAGTTATAAAGACACTAAAACAGCATGGCTGCCAAACTAGAGTACTATACCCTTCAAAATTATCATTTTTTTTAACATTTTTTAACGTTTTTTTTAAACTTATTTATTTATTTATTTATTTATTTATTTATTTATTTATTTGTCTTGGTGTTTTGCCTGGAACTGGAACTACAGAAAGTTGTTAGCTGCCATGTGGGTGCTGGGAATCGAACCCAGGTCCTCTGGAAGAGCAGACGGTGCTCTTAACCACTGAGCCATCTCTCCAGCGCCCCCCCTTCAAAATTATCAATCACCATAGTAAACAAGGTATTTCAGGACAAAGTCAGACTGAAAGAATATCTATCTACCAATCCAGCAATACAGAGAGTATTAGAGGGAAAACTCCAACCTAAGGACCCCAGATACACCCACAAAATCACAAACAATCAATAGATCCACAGAAGAATACACTAGAGAAAGGAAATACAAACAAGTTACCACCAAAAATGGCAGGAAATATGAATCAATGATGACTAATTTCCCTTAATATCAATGGTCTCAACTCTCCTATAAAATGTCACAAACTAACAAGATGGATACAACAACAAAAGCCATCCTTCTGTTTCCTACAAGAAACACACCTCAACCACAAAGACAGACACAGGCTTAGAATAAAGGGTTGGGAAAAGATTTTCCAGTCAAATGGTTCTAAGAAACAAGCAGGGGTTGCAATCCTAATATCTAACAAAGTAGACTTTAAGCTAAAAGCAATTAAAAGGGACCAAGACGGTCACTACTTATTCATCACAGGAAATATTGGTCAAGAGGAGATTTCAGTCTTAAACATTTATGCCCCTAATATAAGGGCACCTACTTATGTAAAAGAAACACTGCTAAAGTTCAAATCCCACATCAATTCTTACACCCTAATAGTGGGAGACTTCAATACCCCACTTTCAACCCTGGATAGATCAACCAGACAGAGTCTCAACAGAGAAATAAGGAGTCTAAAAGAGGTTGTGATGCAAATGGATTTAATAGATATCTACAGAACCTTCCACCCAAAGGCAAAGGAATATACATATTTCTCAGCTCCTCATGGAACTTTCTCCAAAATTGACCACATAATTGGTCATAAAGCAAATATCAACAGATACAAAAAAATGGAAATAATCCCTTGTAACATATCAGACCACCAGGGCCTAAAGTAAGAGTTCAACAACATCAAAACCCAAAGAAAGCCTACCAACTCATGAAAACTAAACATAACTCAGCTGAACCATCTCTGGGTCAAGGAAGAAATTAAGAAAGAAATCAAAGTCTTCCTCGAATTCAATGAAAATGAATCTACAACGTATCCAAACTTGTGGGACACAATTAAAGCACTCTTAAGAGGAAAATTCATAGCGCTAGATGCCTATATGAAAAACCTTGAGAAATCCCACACTAGAGACCTAACAGCGCAGCTGAAAGCCTTAGAACAATTAGAATCTAACTCACCTAGAAGGAGTAGACGGCAGGAAATAATCAAACTTAGAGCTGTAATCAATACAATTGAAACAAAAAGAAAAATACAAAGAATCAACGAATCTAAGAGTTGGTTCTTTGAGAAAGATAACAAGATAGATAATCCCTTAGCCAAACTAAGCAAAAAACAGAGAGAGAGAATGTTCAAATCAACAAAATCAGAAATGAAAAGGGGGACATAACAATAGACCCCCAGGAAATACAGAGAATTATCAGATCATATTTTGAAAATCTGTATTCCACTAAAATGGAAAACCTAGAAGAAATGGACAGCTTTCTGGACAGGTACCATCAACCAAAATTAAATGAAGATCAGATTAATTTCCTAAACAGGCCTATAACCCTTAAGGAAATTGAAGCTGTCATTAAAAACCTCCCCAAAAATAAAAGCCCTGGCCCAGATGGTTTCAGTGCCGAATTCTACCAGACATTCAAAGAAGAATTACTACCGTTACTCCTCAAATTATTTCACACAGTAGAAACTGAAGGAATATTGCCAAATTCCTTTTATGAGGCCACAATCACCCTAATA
>PVIH01008778.1:0-87886 GCA_004025045.1 Sigmodon hispidus
TTTTTTTTTTTTTTTTTTTAAAACTTTATTTATTTGCCTTGGTGTTTGCCTGGAACTGGAACTACAGACAGTTGTTAGCTGCCATGTGGTACTGGGAATCGAACCCGGGTCCTCTGGAAGAGCAGCCGGTGCTCTTAACCACTGAGCCATCTCTCCAGCCCTGTCTTCATCTTTTAAGATCTTAATAACTTTATCTGCTAAACTTTGGAAACTAAAAGAATTATCTAAGCTGCTCCCACTGCAGTTACATATTTCCATACTCAGATGTCGCGGTGAACTTTGTGTGGATCTACAGTGCATCTGTATGGGATCACTTTGATAGAAAGGCTTTTAAAATTATGGTCCTTTTTTGTTCTCTTTTTTTAAAAATATTTTTATTTCTTATGTGAATTGGTGTTTTGCCTGCATGTATAACTGTGTAAGGGTGTCAGATCTTGGACAATTGTTAGCTGCCATGTGGTTGCTGGGAATCGAACTCAGGTCCTCCAGAAGAATAGTCAGTGCTCTTAACCACTGAGTCATCTTTCCAGTCCTTTTTTTTTTTTCTTCCAAAACAGAGTTTCTCTGTATAATCTTGGCTGTTCTGGAACTCATTCTGTAGACCAGGCTTGTCTTAAACTCAAATCTACCTGCCTCTGCCTTCTGAGTGCTGGGAGTAGAGGCATGCACTACCACTTCCTGGCAAAATAGGGTCTATTTTTAATATCTTTTTTATTTATGTTTTTAAATATGCTTTTATCTGATAGCGTTTTACATCACTTCCTCTCTTCTATTTTCTTCCTCCAGCTCCTCCTAGCTACCTTTCCTCAAACCCTTCACAGCTCTCCCACTTAATAGCTTTTTTCTTTATTATCATTATTTATGTGTGTCTGTATGCACAAATCAATAT
Source organism: Sigmodon hispidus (assembly GCA_004025045.1). NCBI lineage: Eukaryota > Metazoa > Chordata > Mammalia > Rodentia > Cricetidae > Sigmodon > Sigmodon hispidus. The sequence goes on from PVIH01008778.1 coordinate 890, forward strand.
AAATACAACTTGCTGAGTCTGTTTTCATTGGTGGTATGTATGGCTTTAAGGCTGACCACTCTGCATTGGACAGCCAGCAGGTGGGCTCATCCCTGGGAGAGGGCAGTTCTCTTTCCAGTAGTCACTGGTTGCCTGCAGTTCTTTGTCTAAGGATGGGACCCCTCAAAACTCCCCCCTTCCCCTTACCTTGTTTACTTTTCTGCTCTTGTTTATGGAACTATTTCTAGGAGAGTGTTTTAGAGCAGACTGCCTGGTATTCTGGCTCTTACAGTCTTTCCATCCCCTTTTGTGGTATTCTCTGAGCCATAGACACAGGAGCTGTGATGCAGATGCCTTGGTGTTTGCCTGGAACTGGAACTACAGACAGTTGTTAGCTGCCATGTGGGTGCTGGGAATCGAACCCGGGTCCTCTGGAAAAGCAGACGGTGCTCTTAACCGCTGAGCCATCTCTCCAGCCCGATGTGATACAGATGCATTCGGCTGTGCTGGGCTCCCCACCATCTCTGAATCTCTGCACTGTGTCCAGTTGTGATTTTCTGTGATGGTCTCCATTTGCTGTAAGAGAAGCTTCTTTGGGCAGAGGTGATAGCTACACTTGTGGCTTGTGTCCAAACTTTTCACTGAATATGGGGTTTGCCCTTTCATCTAGAAAGGCAGATCAGTGAGCCCCAGGATCCATCTGTCCCTGCTTCCCCAGCACTGGGGTTCAGGCAAGCACTGCCATGTCTAGCTTTTATGTGATTGTTGGGAATCTCAGCTTAGGACTCAGGACTTTACCTTACCCACTGAGTCATCTCCCGAGTCCCTAGAAGTTTTGTTGTTAGTGTTGTTAGGGTTTGTTTTTTATTTGTTTTGAGACATAGGCTCACTCTGTAGTCTGGGGGTTTGTTTGCTACTCACTATGTGGCCCAGGCTGGCGTCAGATGTATGTTAGTCCTTTGTCAGAACCCCTCAAGGGCTGGGAGCACAAGGTTAAGCCATCACACTTGGTTTATATTTTTCATTTATTCTTTATAATGTAGTGTCCTTTTGTTGTGCAGACTAGCTCAGTGTTCCCACACAGTGTAAAAGGCTGGGTATGTCATCCTGGTGATTGATGGCAGCTAACACAGGGAACTTCTACAGGCACACTGGCCAGACAGTCGAGCTGAAGTGACAAACTATGTCCGTGAGAGGTGGTCTCAGAAATGAAGACTGAGAGCAAAGAAGACTTCCAATGTCACCTCTGTCTTCCTCACAGGCCCACAGGGTTTAATGCATCCTCGCACTTGCACAGACCACACAGTCACACTTCAGCAGCACAGAGAGTGCGAAGTTACAATCGTATGAAACTTAGTTTACAAGTACGAGGGCCCTCTTTAAGAGGTTTTTACTTTTTGAGATGATGGCTACATAAATAGATTGACCAATCGGTCAGTCGGTAGGTAGGTAGGTACGTAGGTAGGTAGGTAGGTGAGTTTTAAGGCCAGCCTGGTTTACAGAGCTAGTTCCAAGGACAGCAGGAGCAGAACAGAGAAACCCTGTCACAAAATGCCAAAATAAAAAAAAGAAGAAAAGAAAAGAAAGAAAGAAAGAAAGAAAGAAAGAAAGGGATAAAGGAGTGCACTGGTGGGTAGAATGTGCAGCTCCAAACAAAATTGCACTTGTAGGGCTGGAGAGATGGCTCAGAGGTTAAGAGCACCGACTGTTCTTCCAGAGGACCTGAGTTCAATTCCTGGCAAAACCACATGGTGGCTCACAACCATCTGTGATGAGGTCTGGTACCTTCTTCCGTATACTGTATACATGATAAATAAATATTTTTTTTTTTTTTTTTTTAAACTTTATTTATTTATTTATTTATTTATTTGCCTTGGTGTTTGCCTGGAACTGGAACTACAGACAGTTGTTAGCTGCCATGTGGGTGCTGGGAATCGAACCTTGGTCCTCTGGAAGAGCAGACGGTGCTCTTAACCGCTGAGCCATCTCTCCAGCCCCTAAATAAATATTTTTTAAAAGTTGCACTTGTAATTTCCTTGTAATGTACTTTCCATACTGACACTTAAGTTAGTTAAAGAATGCTGACACCACCACTCTCCCCACTAATAAATTATTTTCCTAATCCTATGCAAATATCACATATATTTTCTTTCTTAATTTAATTTTCAATAAAAAAAAAGTAACAAGTAGCGGGGCATGGTGGTGTTCAACAATTCCCAGCATCCACATGATATCTAACAACTGTTTGTGACAACCTTACAGTTATACATGCAGGCAAAACACCAATTCACATAAAATAAAATAAAAAAAAGCTGACACCACCCCTCTCCTAGTTAATAGAGATTTTATTTTCTTAATTCTATGAAAACATCAAATTTATTTTCTTTTTTATTTCATTTTCAATTTTTTAAAAAGTAACAAGTAGCGGGGCATGGTGGTGCATGCCTTTAATCCCTCCCAGCACTTGGGAGGCAGAGACAGGTGGATTTCTGAGTTCAAGGCCAGCCTGGTCTACAGATCAAGTTCCAGGACTGCCAGGGCTACACAGAAAAACCCTGTCTTGAAAAACAAATATGCGTGTGTGTGTTCCTAAATACATAAATACAGACTTCATATAATGTTACGTATTATATGTATGTTTTCATAGCTAACTATTTGGATTGGATAACTGATTGTATTGGATAGCCAATTGGTGTACTCTTCTGCTGGGAAAGATCATTTCCCCCACTGTCAGAGTTTCTTAGTTGCCTGTAGTTCTTTGTCTAGGGTTAAGCCTCAGCCGCTTTACCCCGTTTATATTAGCATTTGCATTGCTCAGGTCATGCTAGGGAACCAGGTTGGCGAGACTTTCCTAGGTGTGGTTTCTGACACAGTCTCACAGCAGACCCCTTGGTCCTTTGGGTCTTACCTTCTTTTTTCCTCCTTCACAGCGATCCCTGCTTCCCTGCTCTCCCTGGACCACTACTGACATTCCGTTTAGGGCTGTGGGCTTCTTGGGCGAGTGTTCTTCCCCTGAGCTGCACTTGGGCGAGTGCTCTTCCCCTGAGCTGCACTTCTCTGTTTTTCTACTTGAGACGGGCAGGCAGGGATCTCCCTAAGTTGCCTAGGCTGCCACAAACTTGCTGTCCTTCTACCTTTGTGAGTAGCTGCGATCAGAGGGATGTGTCACCATGTTTGTTTTTACGTGTGTGTGTGTGTGTGTGTGTGTGTGTGTGTGTGTGTGTGTGTGTGTGTGAGAGAGAGAGAGAGAGAAATTTTGAGACTGGTCTTACTGTGTAGCTCTGGCTGTCCTAGGGCTTACTCTGTAAACCAGGCTAGCCTTAAATTCAGAAATCCACCTGTTGTTGGCTGCCATGTGGATGCTGAGAATCGTCGAACTCCCAGAACAGTCAGTGCTCTTAACTGCTGAGCCATCTCTCCAGCCCGGTGTCAGCATTCTTTAACTAACTGTTAAGTGTCAGTGTGGAAAGTACATCACAAGGAAATCACAAGTGCAGTTTTGTTTTGAGCTGCACATTCTACCCACCACTGCACTCTTTCATCCTTTCCTTCCTTCCTTCCTTCCTTGTTTCTTTTGATATTTTATGACAGGGTTTCTCTGTGTAGTTCTGGCTGTCTTGGAACTTGCTGTGTAACTTGAACTAAAGACATCCTCTTGTCTCTGCCTCCCAAGTACTGGGATTAAAGGTGTGCGCCACCACTGTTTGGCCACAGTTGCATTCTTAAACATCCAGAAATCACCATCTGTCATTTGAAACTGGGAAATGTAAAGTATGGCGCTTATAAAACTTAAAAGCTGCTTTTTGCTACCGTTCTCAATATTTTGCCTCCTTGTACCATTCTCTTTGTGGGCCTAAAATATTATTCATTTCCATAGCAGATGTGAATATAGAAAAAGAATAGTGAGCTTTTCCTCAGTAGGATTGTCTTCTGACTTTAAGGAGAAGAGAGTCCAAACACAGGTGTTTGTATTCACAGGAACAGAAACTGCCTGGAAAACACAGTGTTCTAGTTTCATTTCTGTTGTGTTGACAAAATACTGTGGCTGAAATGCCCTGTAGGAGAGGAAAGACTACTACTCACTGAGGGCAGTCAAGACAAGACTCACAGAGATCCTCCTGCCTAATTATACTGTACCCACAGTCAAGAGCGGAGAGAACCAGATGCTCCCATGCTGCCTGCCTGCTCACTCTCCACCAGCCCCCTCCACTCTTCCACAGCCAGGCTCCCTGCTCAGGGGATGGGGCTGCCCACAGTGGTTTCAGTCAACTAACAATCAAGTCAGTCCTCCACAGACACTTCCACAGCACAGTTTGATCTAGATAATCTTTCAGTTGCGACTCCCTTTTAGGGTAATTTTAGGTGTGGCAAGTTAAAACTAACCATCACCCATATGTTAGCTGGCACAGTGTAGCTGGTGAAAAAATTACTAATAACAAACATGGAATGAAAATTTTTTTTTATTTTTTATATTTAAAACTATTTATTTATTTATTTGCCTTGGTGTTTGCCTGGAACTGGAACTACAGACAGTTGTTAGCTGCCATGTGGGTGCTGGGAATCGAACCCGGGTCCTCCGGAAAAGCAGCCAGTGCTCTTAACCGCTGAGCCATCTCTCCAGCCCCCTGGAATGAAAAATTTATAGGACTAGCCTTTCATATTGTGGGAGAAGCTACATACATGAGAGTCTAAAAGAAATTAGAGAATCAGAATTGTCATTACTGGGCTCAGTGGCCATACCTGTAATCTCATTACTCTACAGCAGGAGGATTTCCATGTTCAAGGCAAAGCCTGGGCTACATAATGAGACTCAGGAGAAAATTGTCACCAACTAGCTCTTCTGAACCTCTGGTATGCACAGGTAGGTAATTCCACAGTTCCCATGGACCTGGGTCTATATGTGGCTGCTGGAGTAGGGCCCCAGAAGGGAGCAGATGAAGCCCACGGAAGGCTATTTCTTTTGTGATCTGTTAGCAGAAGTAGAGCTAGAGCTGAAGAAAAAGGACTTGCTATGAGTCATGGTGTCCTCATTCATTGTAACCACTGTGACCTTGGACAAGATCACAGCTTCCCTTCACCCTTTAGACCTTTGGCAGATTGCCCTTTTGGGGCAGATTTAACTCAGATCCATACAGCAAAGGGGACTTGGGGAAGCCATGTTGATTTACCCAAGATAACAAGAGTACAAAGCTGCTGTGGCCTGTCCTTTGTCACCTTGGCATCTGGTCACACCTGTTTTGATCATAACTCTCCCATAAAGATGAAAGCAGTTATGTTTCTAATAGAATGTGACCTTTGTTTCTATAGTTGATCACTTCTGCTCTGGGCAAGAATCTAAACTGGCCATAGTTCCTTTTCTGATTGGGTGACTCAGACTTTCATTACTGAAGTACTAAGTTAGTGTCATATAGCCCTAGAATTGGCACATTTTCACTGACTTTTATGGGAACCTAAGAGTTCTCTGGCTCTACTTTATCCTGTAGTCTATTACTCCATTCATGTGTAATAGACTTCAATTTCTCTCTGGTGGTCAAAGCCAGTCACCAATCAGTAGCAACTCAGTTTATTGCATTTTGATTCAATGGCATGAGGAGCCCATAAATAAACAGCTTAGCTTCTAGTTGAGTGGAACCATTGTGTTCTCTAAGAGATTTCTATCTGTCTCTTTTGGGAATTAAAATCTTTAAATTAGCAGATGTCAGAGAATGGAACATAAGAATCACTGTCATGTCATCACAAATATTTCCTTAAAAATTTTTAATTACATTTATTTATGCCCCCTTTCTGTGTCTGTCTGTCTGTCTGTCTGTCTGTCTGTCTGTCTGTTTCTCTCTCTCTGTTGTGTGTTGCATCATGGTGCACATATGGAGGTCAGTACTCTCCTGTCATTTGGGTCCCCAGGTTCTCAGCCAGTCAGGCATTGGCCTAGTGAATTCTAGCTACAGAATGTGTTGGTTGTTATTTCAGTACATGTAAGTCACTGGAGGATCTAAACATTCCTGCAGCTCCATGTTACCGAGTGCCAGATAGTTGATGTTTTCCCTCCTGAGCACTGAAGACAATGATTTCTTTTTTTTTAAAAAAAGCTTTATTTGTTTATTATTTATTTATTTATTTGCCTTGGTGTTTTGCCTGGAACTGGAACTACAGACAGTTGTTAGCTGCCATGTGGGTGCTGGGAATCAAACCCGGGTCCTCTGATAGAGCAGACAGTGCTCTTAACCACTGAGCCATCTCTCTAGCCCCGACAATGATTTCTTAACAACATAAACTTCTACAGTTACAAAATCCCCTCTGTATATTACTTTTTGTAGGTATAAGCAATACATTTTGTTGTGTTGTATTTTTATTTTCATTCAGTTTTAAATGCTTTGTGTTGAGGAGTGCTTGTGAAATGGCTGAATGGTTGCAGTGTATGCTAGGCAAACAAGAGGACCAGATCTAGGATTCCCAGTAGCACATAAATGCTGAATGCTGGGTAAAAAGTAGCAGTGGGTTTGTAATTCCAGTCTTGGAAGGTGGAGACCCAAGAAGGTACCCTGAGCAACTGGCTAGCAAGGGTAGCCCTGTCCTTGAGCTCTGTTTGAGACACTGCCTCAGAGAATAAGGTAGAGAACAGCTGACGATTCCTGGAGTTGGGGGTGAATTTGAACTTAGGATCCTCCCGCCTCTATCTCCCCAGTGCTAGGTGGATAGTATCCTGCCAACTTATGTATAGGTGTGGCTCTGACCCGGGCTTCCTACCTGATCAGTAACTCCTCTCCAACTGAGCTCAGCCTTCCTTAGGTAATTTTTGAGCTAGGGTCTCACTATATATCCGGCTGGCCTGGAATTGGCATTCTTCCTGCTTAGCCTCCCAAATGCTAAGGCTATAGACATGCTCCACCGTGCCCAGCTGAAAAGAGCTTACAAATTAATATTCTCTCTCTCTTTAAAATTTAAGATAGTCTCATGTAGTCAGTCCTTCAGCTGGCAGTCCTACTGCAGGAATGACAGGAGTGTGGCATGCTCAGTGTTCTCATTGGGTTTAATGAGTCTTTTATAGTTTGACCTTGAACAATGAGGAACATACTGTTCTGGTCTCTTCTTAGAAAGGGTAATTCAATTCCGTGGTTGTGATTGTACACATGTCACAATTTCTTACTAATAGCTTGATGTGGTCAAATGGAATGAGGTTGGGTAACATACTCTGCCAGTACCAGACAGATGAAAACATTCTTCTTGTTAATAATTTATACCCATAACATAACATGTAGGGTAAGGAAGCAGTAAGGAGAGCTGTGTATTTGACTTTGAGTAAAGTCTTTTGGCAGGAAAAGTAGACAGGAAGATGGCTCCGAGGTTAAGAGCACTGGCTGTTCTTCCAGAGGTCCCGAGTTCCATTCCCTCTTCCAGACTGCAGGATGCTGGTAGAACACTGTATTCCTAATAAATAAATAAAATCTTAAAAAAAAAAAAAAAAAAAAAAAAAAAAAAAAAAAAAAAAAAAAAAAAAAAAAAAAAAAAAAAAAAAAAAAAAAAAAAAAAAAAAAAAAAAAAAAAAAAAAAAAAAAAAAAAAAACAGAAGAAGAAGAGAGAAAGAGTAAGAGTATCTGACTTCACTCATTTAGGGCATTGCTTTAGCGCTGTGCAGTTCTGTCTATATTCTGCCTAAGACTAACTTACTAGTCTTTTTTAAGGAACTAGCAGGACGTGTACTGACATACTCCAGGGACGGGGAGCTCTCTGGATGCTGATTAGTTATTTGTCAGCTTGACAAAATCTAGAATTACCTGATAGTATGCTTATGGGGGTTACCTTGACTTCTTCCTTGATGTGGAAAAACCCATTTTAATTATGAGTGTGGCCATCCCTAACCAGAGGATCATATTCTGTATAAAATGGAGAAAGCCAGCTGAATATTAGCAAGCATTTTTTTGGGGGGGACGCTCTGCTTCCTGGTAGTGGATGGAATATGACTAGCTATTTCAAGCTCCTGTGTCTTGACGTCTCCACAGTGACGAATTGTCCCTTTGAATTGTGAACACTAATAAACCTTTACTACTTTAAATTGCCCTTGTCATTATTTTACCACAGGGTCAGGAGAAGAAACTAAAATACTAAAAAGAAGATGATGATCTTGATTAGGTGACTCTCAGAGTGAAGATCCTATAGTCAGCGTGGTGTTGTGTGTCTAAGGAAAGCAAGAAGACTATTGTAAATGGGAAAGTAACTTCTTACAGAAACACAAATTTGAATTTTTTTTCTCTTTTCAAAATTTTATTTTGTGTGTATGAGAGTTTTGCCTGCATGTGTGCATGAATGTACATGCGCCACATGTGTGTGGTGCCCACAGAGGTCAGAAGAGAGCATCTGATATTCAGAAACTGGGGTTTCATACAGTTGTGAACCGCCATGTTGGTGCTGGGAACTAAACTCTGGTCCTCTGGAAGAGCGGCCGGTGCTCTTAACCACCGAGTCATCTCTCCAGCCTCAAACCTTCAGTTCTTGTTACTCATTTTCTTTCTTCCTTTCTTTCTTTCTTTACTTGTTTTGGTTGTTGTTTTTTGAAACAGGATTCTCTGTGTCTCCCTGGCTGTTCTGGAACTCACTTTGTAGACCAGATTGGCATCAGATTTACAGAGCTCCACCTTCCTCTGCATCTGAAGTGCTGGGATTAAAGACACTACTACCACCTTAATTATTTCGTTAAAGGGTAGTTGTAGGGCAAAGACATGTACTTTATTCAGTAGTACTTGAAGGTCTCTGGGCTTGATCACTAGCACTGCAAATGAATAAACAAAAAAAAATTTAAAGAGCAGTTATCAAGCCAGGTGCAGTGATGCACCTTAGTGGTTCTAGCTGCTCTTGAGACCAAGGCTGAAGGACCAGGAGTTCAAGGCCAGCCTGGGCCACATAGCCAGACTCCTGCCCTGTATTCAATAAAAAAAAATTGAAATGTAATATGAAAAAATGGGTAAAGGTAGAGGATGACTAGATAACAGGACAAATGAAAGGTTAGGCCTAGAGGACACTCAAAGAAATCTGAAAAATAATACTGTTTAGATTACAGAAAACTCTAAGACTGATAATATGGGCGTCCAGATATTTATGATATGCCTTGATGTATAAAAAAAGTTTTAAAACTATGAACAATGAAAGCTTAGCTTTACTATTTTTTTAAAAAAATATAGTTCAAACAAGACATGGCGGCACTTATTTGTAATCACAGCACTCAGAGGCAGGAACATTAACCTGAATTTGACAAGTTCGAGGCCAACCAGGGCTTCATGGCAAGACCCTGACTCAAAAACTAAACAAAACACACAAAGCCATTTAGTTATCAGCACTGCAAAACAGGTACATGTAGATGTTCTGAGACAGCTGTCCTAGGTGGTGGGCCAGTGAGATACCTCTTTCCCACCAAGTCCGATGACCCCACTTTGATCCTTAGGACCCACATGGTGAAAGAAGAGAAGCAACTTCCCCACATTGACCTCTGACCTCCACATATACTCTGTGGCATAAGCCTCCCTTCCTTAATCCACACAAAAGAAAATGAATGTTGTGGGGGAAAAGTATTTGGGAAGATAGTCTATATTACGAAAGACTAGAGACCTAACAACCAAATGTAATGGAAAAACTTCTATTGGATCCTGGTTCAAAATACCAAAAAGAAAGGGAGGAAGTTCAAACCATAAAAAATTTATGTGATAGTGCCTGTCTGTAATCTCAGCACTTTGGAGACTGTGGCTGGATCATGAGTTTCAAGGTCGGTATCAAATATTAAAAACATTAAACCAACACTGAGGGAGAGATGGCTCTGCCATTTCATTTAGAGCACTTGTTTCTCTTGCAAAGGACCCAAGTTTAGTTCCCAGCATCCATGTGGGAGGTTAAAACTATCCTTAATTTTGGTTCCAGATCACCTGACATCCTCTTTTGAACTCAAGGTACACAGACATGCATTCAGGAATGAAACATTCATACACATAAAATCAGTAAAGTTTAAAAAGACTAACTTTGTCTATGTAGCTCCTGTTTCAAAAATAAAAGCAAAAAATAAAAATAATTTTAATAATTTTTTATTTTTAATGTGTAGAGTATTTTGCCTGCATGTATGTAAATACATAGTATGTGTGCCTGGTGCCTACTGAGGTGAGAGGTAGGTGCTAGAGCCATGTGGGTGCTGGGGACAAAGCTGGGTCTTCTGTAAGAGCGGCAAGTGCTCATAACCACTGAGCTCTCTCTCGCAGTCCCTGTTTATTTCTAATTTACTATTTTTCTCATTTAAATTGTCTTTTAATGAGAATTAATAGATCAGTTCAAGATAGGAATTTTAGTATTTGTGGAATAGTACAGATTTAGTAAACAAGTATGACCTATGTAGTTCTTGACTCTGAAATTCTTTTTGTCTGTTTTGTCTTTTGAGGCAGGATCTTTGTACATAGCTCTAGCTGCTCTGAAACTCACTATGTAGAGCAATCACACAGAGATCTGCTGCTTGCCTCTGCCTCTGGAACACTAGAATAAAAGGCCACCCCCACCTGTCTGTTTTTTGGGGGACTATCTATTAAACATCTATATCTATTAACTAATATCTAATATATCTAATATATAGATATAGTAAATATCTATGGTTATTAAAGGAGACAGACAGTGGGCAATTTAAGTAGGAGAGAAGTCTAGAAGCAGATAGAGAACTGTGTGTGGCATGTTGTAGTTGAATATAAGTTAAAATAGTAGTAAAGCAGCCCAAAGGCAACAGTGCAGGGTTCTGAATATTAGATATTATATAGATATCACTGCTGTTGTAGCAAACAAAGGAAAGCACTTTGGGTAAGGAGGGGGCTGTTCTCTGGTGTTTTAAATTTTATTTTAAAGACTATTTGAAAAAGAAAAAAGGGGGGCTGGAGAGATGGCTCAGTGGCTAAGAGCACTGACTGTTCTTCCAGGGGTCCTGAGTTCAATTCCCAGCAACCACATGGTGGCTCTCAACCATCTTTGATGACATCTGGTGCCCTGTTCTGATTTACAGGGGCACATGCAGACAGAACATTGTACACATAATGAATATTTTAATATTTTTTTTTAAACTTTTTATTTATTTGCCTTGGTGTTTGCCTAGAACTACAGCTACAGACAGTTGTTAGCTGCCATGTGGGTGCTGGGAATCGAACCCGGATCCTCTGGAAGAGCAGACGGTGCTCTCAGCCGCTGAGCCATCTCTCCAGCCCCTCTTCTTTCTTTTTTAATGCTTATTTTTATTTATGTGAATTTGTGTTTTGCCTTAACTGTGTAAGGGTGTCAGATCTTGGAATTACAGACAGTTGTTAGCTGCCATGTAGATGCTGGGAATCGAACTCAGGTCCTCCTGAAGAATAGTCAGTGTTCTTAACCGCTGAGCCATCTTTCCAGCCCGAATATTTTAATCTTTAAAAAAAGAAAAGAAAAAGAAAAAAGGTCACATTGTGGTGGCAAACCTCTACAGTGGCATTCTTGGGAGGTGGAAGGGTGGGGGATCTAAAATTCAAGGCTAGCTTCAGCTACTCAGTGTGAGGCCACTTTGAGAGAGACTGCTTTAAGAAAGAAGTCTCAGGACTTCAGCAGCCATTAGTGGTACTTCTTTGGGTTTTTTGTTTGTTTTGTTTTTGCTTTTGGACAAAGCCTTATTCTGTAAGTCAGGTGGTCCTAGAGGCCTCAAATTCCTATGGTGGTGTCCAAGTGCTGGAATTGTAGCCTGGATACCATGCTGGTTACCTGAAACTTTTAAGAAGGCTTTTCCCTCACATTTATTTATTTAATAGTTTAATGATATGGTACTTTCTTTTTTTCTTCCTTAGATTTATTTATTTACTTATCATTCATTCATCTCTTTGTTTATTTTTGAGATGGTCTCCTGGCCAAGGTAGGCCTCAAACTCAGGAAGTAGCCAGATGATAATGGACTTTTTACCCTTCTCCTGACTCCATGCCCAATGTTAGAATTATAGGTATGAGCCATCACAGCTGGTTTTATGCTGTGCTGGGATTGAACCTGGGACTTTGCACATGCTGGACAAGCATTCTACCAGCTGAGCTATGTCCCCATCTTGGCTACTTGAAACTTTTAAATTAATAGCGACTATCACTTACTTTCCTGAGTGAGGATAACAGTGGGTCTGATTTCTTCTTTCTGTTCCAACAGCTGTACTACCAAGTCCTAAATTTTGGAATGATTGTCTCCTCGGCACTAATGATCTGGAAGGGGCTGATGGTGATAACCGGAAGTGAGAGTCCTATTGTAGTGGTGCTCAGGTAACACTGTTCTTTTTCAAAACATAGACTTGCATGCGCTTACTTGGGAGAAAAATAGAGGTATTAAATAAGTGTAGCAGTTCCTTAGAAACTGTTACCTAGCAGAGAGCCCAGAGGAAGTTAGCTGTAAGAAATACCATGGGAGGTGCTTCCATTCTGAATTCCAAAGGGCACATACTCTCTTTTATTTATTTATTTTTTTTAATGTTTTTAATTATATGTATATGTGGGGGGTGTGATGTGCATGTGAATGCAGATGCCCATGGAGGTCAGAAGACAAACAGGTGGTTCTGAGCTGCCTGCCCATCATGAGTCTCACTCAGGTCTTCTGTAAGAGCTGTGTGTATCCTTAACCACTGAGTGCCTCTCCAGCCACCACTCCCAACTCCAGGATCCTTTCTACTCAAAGGTTGCTACCTGGTGAATGTGGTGGCCCATGCCTGTAATCCTGTCGCTCAGGACTCAGGTGGAAGGATCAGGAGTTCAAGGTCTGTCTTAGCTATATATGGAGTTCATGGGCAACTTGGGCTAAAGTGTTCTTTACTTCCCTCAGATTCTTCTGTCTTTTTGCTACCTTTAGTTTGGTGTATCAGGCCTGGAACTTAGTTTTTTAGGCTGTTTACTGCTTCCATTAAAGAGTTTCCTGCATCATATATTCAAGTGCTGGCATCATCACTAATCATTTCCATATTTCCTGTTGACCTTTAAATATCATTTCTAAGTAGACTCCAGGAATTTTGAAGGTAATAATGCCATTTCCTTAGGTGATAGTACTGATTTTTTTCCCACTATGTTTCTATTTTTATCTTTGCCTCATAAATAAATCTTACTGATTTTAAAGCCTGATTTAGCAACTAATTTTTGGGAAATTACTATGTGGTTATTTAATTGAATCATTATAGTTCTATCTTATTTGGACTTATTTTGTAACCTCGCAAGTACTTTCTGGAGCTAATACAGTACAAATTGGAAGGGGATGGAACTGTCCCCATTATCCACAGTGGAGATAGTTACCTTTTTCTTCAGTACTTTACTGAGATGTGGCTGATGTGTAGCAAGCAGTAGTGTTTAAGGCACAGAACTGGCTGAGTTTGGTGTTTGCCTTGGAAACCACCACCTCATACCGTAGTGGGCCTGTCACTTTCATAAGTTTGTTCCTTCTTGCTTGGTTTCGCATGGTAAGAATGTTAGAATGTTCACCTTGATTCTTTGTCTTTCTTCCTTTTTAGACAGTTTGTCTGTCCTGGCATGGAATTCGTGATCCTTCTGCCTCAGACTTTAAAGTGCTGAGATTATAGGTGTATATCAACCATATCAGCTACCATCTTTTTTTTTTGAGTCCCCTTGTCCAATTCCCCATTTATTCCAGTGATTTCAATCAGCTTCAGAGGTCCTTCAGCACCTCTACTCAAGAGGACTAAATGAGAAATAGCCCCACAAGGAGTCTCCTAAAGGAACTTACATGACCCAAGCCCTGCCCTTCGCTGCCAGTAGTGTGGTGTCTTCCCTTAGTGCTAGACAGATACACAAATGGAAGCTCTGGACTTCAAGATTGGAGCCAAAGACCAGGTGGTAATAGGTTAATATTCCAGTGTTAAGAGAAAACCTAGAGACTTCCCTGTGGGCTGGGCTAATGCTCTCCTGCTGAGTCATCCCCAGTAAAATTGAGGCAATACTTTTGATTTGAGTGTAATTTAATCAGATATTAGATTTACAAGTAATTCGTTTAATGTTTAAACAATTTTACTCAGTTTTAATTTTTTAATGATTCTTGTTAGCTGGAGGTATATTTTAATGGTAAAATGCTTACATAGCACAAGGAAGGCCTGGATTTCATTCTCCAACACCACACATAGTAACAGAATAATAATGGTGATAATAACAATATGTTAAATATGTTAAATGGTCTCACTGCTTATCTCCCCCCCCCTCCCGCCCCCCAACCAGAGACAAGATTTCTATGTGTTACAGCCCTGGCTGTCCTGAAACTCACTCTGTAGACCAGGCTGGCCACAGGAGTTCACAGTTCTGCCCACCTGCCTCTGCCTCCTGGAGTGCTGGGGTCAAAGGCCACCACTGCCTGGCTGGCTCTACATACTTTTTAATATTTAAAATTTCTTTTGCTTTAGCCAATTTTGTTTTTGTTATTTTTAAATTTATTTTATATATACAGGTATTTTGCCTGCATGCATGTCTACGCCTCAGTACTTGGTGTCTGTGGAGGTCAAAGAGGGCATCAGATCCCTTGGAACTAGGGTCAGAGAGGTTGTGAGCTGTTATGTGGTTGCTGGGAATCGAACGACCTCAGGTCTTTTGGAAGAACAGCTCTTAGCTACTGAACCATTGTTTTGGCTTATTTGGCACAGAGGCTTTTTTATAAATAAGGTGTATAAGCATATTCATTCCCATGCCTCCCTACCCTCTACTATCCCGCATGTTTTATTGATTTGTTTTGGTTTGGGAGCAGTCTTGGCGAGTGGCTCAGGCTGACACTGAACCTCCCAGGTGCTGTCTGTTCCGGCCTTTCCTTCCCTCTGGGCAGGTTTTAAATTGGCATCTCCATGTGAAGTCCTCAAGCTTTTGTTGCTTAACTCACTCCTGTGACAGCTTCACCTGACTGCTAGCTAGAAACTTGATTGTCTGCATGACAAATACAATTCATCTTCATCTAGCCCTCCCCTCGTGCTTCTGTGACGTTACCGCATCTGCTCGGTGCATTGCCACAAACCTATGGGTCATGGTTTTCCTCCTGTGTTTAATTGGCCATGGATGATTTTCTCCCTCTGCTCCTTTATAGCTGCTCTCTTGGCTGTTCTATTTCAGGCCTCTGTCATTTCCTGCTTCACTGTCATGGTGACCTTTAAGGAGAAATGCTTTTTTAATAAGAAAAAGTTAATATATTCCCATAATGTGAAGTGTTAGCAACAGAAAAACTCTAGATGAACCTGTCTTTGTAATTCTGAGATAAAAATCACTGCTAACAATGTAGTCTCTTTTCATGTATATTTTCACATATAATAGTGTATCCTTTTTCCTTTTCTCCTTGTCATTTGCCATTGTGTGTGTGTGTGTGTGTGTGTGTGTGTGTGTGTGTGTAGAGCCCTATTTAAAAAGCTCTTCTTTTTTTTCTTTTCTTATGTTTTGGTAGATCTAACTGGAGAGTTAAGGCAGGGCCTTATTTATTCTAGACAGGTTCTTTAACACTGACCTTCAGCCTCAGTCTGACAATTCCAATAACAATTTTATTTATTTGTTTGTTTGATTTTGAGACAGGATCTCAATATGTAGCTTTGGCTGCTGTGGAACTTGTTGTATAGACCAAGATGGCCTCAAACTCATAGAGATCTGCTCACCTGTAAAAAAGCTTTAAGAATAAACTCACACTCCAGGGGGTAATGGCACACGCCTTTAATCTCAGCACACAGGTTTCTCTGTGGACTCAGAGATCATCCTGCCTCAGGATGGGAAGGAGGAAGGAAGGAAATAAATATACCAGTGGAGGAGCTGACTGAATCCTAGCAGGAGGATCATTGTGAGTTCAAGGTCAACGAGACAGACCCCAGACTCAGGGTACTATCCTCGGGAAGGGGGGCCCCAAGAACCCAGACTCCAGGCCAGTTGATGCAAAAAGCATGAGAATGGAGCAAGAGAGTAGCAAGGGAGGAGCCGGGATTAACAAACTCATATCTCTTTTAAAGGCTAAGACCATAAAATCACCATAGCAACTGGGGCAACACATGATTGGTCACTTTAAAAGTCACACTGTAATTATAAGGTTGCTCACAATTGTCATGGGGTTGCCTTAAGATCAGCTGGTTAGGGGGCTTTTACAACCGGGTGTCGGTCACAGCTATTCTGCTTGGAACTTCTGGTATTTTAATCACAGGATCGACCATTATGTCCTATCTGAATTGATTATGGCTATCTGGGCTGGATCACTCTGTTTCCTGGGACAGACTTTTAGAGTTTTAGTTCCTTGTTCTCATGGGGGGTGCTCTGCTGAATACCTGAACTGAATGCCTGGGTCAGGCCCTAGAACCCAGGGTCCTTCCAACGAAACAATAAGCAAACAGACAAGCATGCCTGTAATCCCAGCACTTCAAAGGCAAAGAGTTGTGAGTTTCATGTCTGCAAGAGCTACCTAGACTTTGACAGAAATAACTTCCCCAACTTTGCTTTACGTTGGCATTTCTGGGGACTCAGTGTTGTGTGCCTCCCTCCACCCCCAGGCATTCTGATGTGAGTGGGTGTGTGTGGGCTGAGCGTTGCTCAAGTCATCCAGTGTTAGGAGAGCATAGGAGCCACCCATTCCCATATAGTCTTCAAACAACTGTGTCTGCGCCAGATGTTCTGTCTTGAGTTTTATTTCCTGCTGGTATTTTTCCTTGTTAACTAATGTTCTTGTAATTGAAAACTGGAGTCTTCCTGGAGGAGCTTCTCAGAACCGGGTGTGCAGCCGGACAGGCAGGGGAGGAGCAGGTGCTCCCCGTGAGGTCCTCTTACTTCCCTAGTTTCCAAATTCCTGGACAGAAGTCTCAGCAGCCTTCCAGATTTCTCTCTTAAAAACAAAGAAATGATTTGGTAACACCAGTGTTCTCTTTGTTCTGTTTTATGACTTGAGCTGTTTTCCTCCATGATCAGCTGAACTCATAAGGTCATCGTGCTCTGCATCTTTGCAAATGGCAGAAGATGATCCGGTTCTCATTTGAATATCTGAATATGTTTAGTATTTTCAGATGAAGTCAGAATAAGGGCAGTGTTTGTAAAGTTCATTCTTTTATATTGTTTGTCATTTGAAATTTTAAAAGGTTAAGGAATTAGTAACACTGCCCTTTTCAAGACTGAAGCATCTTTGAGTTGTAATGCTTAAAATGGAACTAACTAGTAAAGACTGATAACTAAACAGTTCCTCTACTAGTCGAGGGGAACCAGGCTGGGTATGATCATGCACACATGACTTGGAAGGCTGAGCTAAGGAAATTGCCACAAGTTTGAGGGCAGCCTGATCTATCCTGTGAGACTGTCACTGTGTCCGAAGAATGAATAAATGAGATAAATGGATGAAAGCAACCTCTTGTGAGGACAGTGTCACCTATGGTTCCGTGGCTGTTAAAATGCTGAGCACATCATGAACCACACTGGTAGATGTTGCTCTGTAGAATATCTGACTTTAAATAGATGTATCTGTCTTTCTGTATCTTTTCTCCCTCCCAGTGGCAGCATGGAACCTGCGTTTCACAGAGGGGACCTCCTTTTCCTCACGAACCGTGTTGAAGATCCTATACGAGTGGGGGAAATTGTCGTTTTCAGGATAGAAGGAAGAGAGATTCCTATAGTACACCGAGTCTTGAAGATCCATGAAAAGTATGTGCCAACTTTTTATTTGTGTTTTTGGGAAGTTTTGTTTTAGAGTTTGAAGTGTTTAATTTTGATACATAAAAATTGTTGAAGGGGGAGCTGGAGAGATGCTCAGCAGTTAGGAGACCTTATTGCTCTCACAGAGGACCCAGGTTTATTTCCCAGCACCCACATGATACCATGTAACCACTGATACCTTCTTCTGACCTCTGGGGCCACTAGACATTGGTGCACACATATATGTAGGCAAAACACTTTATACTTAAAACTTGGTTTTTGTTTTTTAAGACAAAGTTTCTGTGTATAACAATCCTAGCTGTCCTGGAACTTACTTTGTAGACCAGTCTTGCCTCTAATTCACAGTGATCCACCTGCCTCTACCTCCTGAATGCTGGGATTAAAGGTACGTATCACCATTGCCTGGCTAATAAAACTTTTTTTTAATTAATAAAGAGAGCTGGAGATGTAGCTTACTTGGTAGAAAAAAGCCTTGGATTAGCCCCCAACACTGTAGTACAAAACCCAGGCCTTGGGTATGCACGTCTGTAATCTCAGCTCTTGGGAGGCAGAGGCAGACAAATTCAGGGTCTTGGTTGGCTGGCATAGTAAATTAAAGGCTAGCCTGAGCTAAATGAGACTCTTCTCTAATAAAATACTGTAGAGAGAAAGGAACCCCTTGACCTCTACTTTTCATCCAATTTTATGAATGTCTGAAAGTTTGGAAAACTCTAAATAGTTATTAATTCATCTATTTCTCTGAAGATTTTTTTTCAGAGGCTTTTCATGTTCTTTTCTAATTCCTTAACAGTTTTTGTGTAGCCCCCAAAATTATGATATAAAAATTAATTCTAAAAATAATTCCCTGCTATAATGGCATAAAATAACCTTAATCTCTAAAATGAAAGCAAAAGCTATAAGACAGTGTAATAATAATAAATTTGTCAGCTTCTTTTGGAATACTGGATTCAAAATCAGGCCACACCCAAATTTATCAACTTTTCAAAGTTCAGTAAAGGGGGCTGTCCAGATGGTTTAGAAACTAAGGATGCTTGGTGACCTGACCTTGATTCCCAGAACTCACAGCCAAAGGAGAGAACCCGTCTCAAAAGTGTCCTCCAGCCAGTGGTGGTGGTGCATGTCTTCAACCCCAGCATTTGGGAGGCAGCATTGAATCTCTGTGATTTCAAGGCCAGCCTGGTCTACAGAGAGTTCCAGGAATATACAGAGAAACCCCCGTCTTGAAAAATCAAAACAACAAACAACTTGTCCTCGGACCTCCACACACGTGCTGTGCCAGTACACATACACAGCATGATACATGAATTTCACAGTGGGTAAAGACATGTATCACCAACTTTGGTGACTTTAGTTTGATCCCCAGAACCCACATGGTAAGAGACTTGACTGTCAAAGAACCCCTGTGCAGGACACATGTGCACCTCCTGTGTGCACACACTGAATGAATTCCTGGCCTTCCTGCTTCTGTATCACTAGTGCTGGGATTTATGAGTATGAGCCAGTGTCCTAAGCCCAAGATAAATTTCTAAACTCTAAGTTATTTTTCTAAATAGAACCTTACATTTTAGAAGCAGAAAGGACAAATATAAAAAAATCCTTCCAGTCACCTTAGAGTGAGAACAGCGCTTCCCTGGGTCTCATTTTCCTGAGGCAATGTAAAGATTTCAGATGGTTGAACTCTTAAGTGGACAGGCCCTGTCCTACCCTGCAGTTTTGTCCATTTGTCCTTAGTATTTGTAGTTAAGGAAACTTTCACGAGGAGAGAAAGAGATGAATGAAAAGAAGGGCTTGCGTCCTGGGGACTCAAGGCTCCCTTGCAGTGAGAAAGTCCTAAGTTAATCCTAGCTCAGCATTTTGTAGTTTTTCTCCATTTACTAGGTACACATCTGGGATGGTGCATACCTTAATCCCTGCACCAAGAAGGTGAAGTCAGTACAATGGCACATTCCAGGCCACGTAGCCCAGCAGGGTGAGGAAAGATCACCAGTATTCAGGAGGATCAGAATTTGACAAGTCTTTCCTCGGCCTCCTGGGTGTTGGGATTTCAAGCAGGCACCACCACACCTGGCTGGAGCTTACTTTACTGGTGTATTGAGGGGTAGTCCCCAGGGAAGAGTGTTTGTCTTGCCGCCTAGGAGATGAGGAGATGTGTGCTTTGTCAGAAAAGCAGTGAATGACCCCAGCTCAGCAGGGGAAGCCTGAGCATTGTTTTGCTGACAAGCTGGTCTTGGGGGCAGCATCCCTTCTCTTCTGCCCTTTGTGTTCTTACACAATCCCCCTGCCTTAGGCCTTGACTGTCCGCCTTTCCTCTTTAACCCCCCACCATGTCTCAGACATTCTTTCACTTACTGAATTGTCAGCTACAGGTTATTTTTCTCTGTATATATTTGCATTTTTTCCAACTGGAACCTCATTTTGAATGTGGCATTTGCACTTAGCTGTCTTTGGTGTTTGCAACATCTTCCAGTTTCCCCTCGAGGTTCTAGCATCTTGGGAGTCAGTTTCCTGAGTGGCTAGACTTAGTAGAAACCTGAAGCTGAATTTCTTTTCTGTAGACTGTGATTGTTAAGACACTTGTATTAATTTTAGTCTTTAGTAACTGTAAATTTTTCTTAGTTTTTCAATTACGTTATAAAAATTACTAGAACCTGAGCTGGAGGGGATGGCTCAGTAATTAAGAACACTTGTTGCTTTTACAGAGGCCCCAGCTCCATTGCCATCACCCACATGGTAACTCACAAGTCCCAGTAACTCCAGGTCCAGGGCAACCCAATGTCTTTTTTAGGCACCAGGCACATGCATGTAGTCAAAACACCAATACAAAATAAATGTAAAAGCAGTTTTGTTTTTTTTTTTTTTTAAATTACTGGAAGTTTTATTTTTATTTTATTTTTGAGATAGGGCTTCTGTTACACAAATCTTAATTGGCAGTATAAAAATCCAGAGCTAGTAGTTATTGGGGAAAAGCTGAAAGAGAGGCAGAGGAACAAGCCACAGCTACTTCTCACTCCTCTGAATCCTCAGGCTGAATGGGGTAAATCCTGTATGTGACTCCTCAAACTGGATAAAGGGAGTGAAGGAAAGCCCAGGCCCAAATGGAAGGGGGGATCCTGTCTCCTCCCAATTTATATTCCTTTCTCTGCCCAGCCATATTCCTTCCTACTAATGGGATTAAAGAGGTGTGTGTGTGTGTTTCCTAAATGCTGGGATTAAAGGTGTATGCCACCAAGCCTGGCTCCGTTTGGCCCTGAACTCTCACAGAGATCTAGACAATCTCTGCCTCTGCCTCCCAAGTGCTAGAATTGAAAGTGTGTGTTACACCTCTGGCTAACTCTTTGGCTGAGTCTGTCCTCTGATCTTCAAGCAAACTTATTTCTTTTTTTTTTTTTTTTCCCTTCTTTATTTTGTATTTAACAAAAAAACAGTTACATAAATTTAAAATGAGGAAAAATTAATAACTATAAAGAGGATAAGAATCATAAGCATGGCTTATCAACTGTGGTAATGCAAATAAGATTGCTACACATATATCTACTTTGTGTTCAGCTTTCCCTCTGAAATTTTTTTTCCCATCCCTGTATATCCTCATTCAAGGTCCCTTCCCCTTCCCACTACATCTTGTCATTTTTCTTCTCCGTATCTCCCCATCCCCTCCCTGGGCAAACTTATTTCTTTAGTGCCTGTACAGTACATCACCACAGCCTGGACTGTCTTCATTTCCTTTACCTCCCAAGCTGGGATTATAGGCATGGTCTCTCATATTCAATTTATTTGGTGTAGGGATCAAAGTCAAGGCCTGTATATGCTAGACAAGCACTCACCAAGCTACAAACCAGCCCCATAGTAATCCTTTCTGATTAGGCAAGATGGCGTGGTGTTTTGCTTTTGTGTGTATTTGTGTTTTGTCTGCATGTATGTCTGATAGAGTGTCAGATTCCTCGGAACTGAGTGCAAGCAGCTGAGGGCTGCCTCATAGGTGCTGAGGATTGGACTTGGCTTCACTGGAAGAGCAGCCAGTGCTCTAAGCCCTGAGCCTTCTCTCCAGGCCCTGGTCTTGTTTTTTGAGTCAGGTTCTCTATACAGCCCTGGCTGTCCTTGAACTTCATATGTAAGTCAGGCTGGCCTGCCTCAGCCTTCTCAGTGTTGGGATTAAAAACATGTGTCACCACACCTGGCCCAAGATAGTGTTTATTATTAAATGCTCTCACACCTGAAATAATGAAGTTTTCTTTTTTTCTTTTAAAACTTATTTTTATGCCAGGCAGTGGTGGCACACACCTTTAGTCCCAGTGCTCAGGAGACAGAGGCAGGCAGACCTTTGAGTCCCAGGCCAGGTAGGGTTATACAGTGAGACCCTGTCTCAAAAAACTGAAACAGACAACAAACTTGTTTTTCTAATAACTGCGTGTTTGTTGGAGAAAAAATAGTAAGACAATGTGAAACCACAGAATGTTGTAGGCAGCTATAGTCCACTCTGACCTGGGTTACTCTGGGCCTTGTATTTTGTAGTTAGAGGTTTTCTGGCATCACAGCAGAGTTTAATGAGCCCATGTATCTGCCCTGTACCAGATGATTAGTGTATGGCCGTCTCTGTGCATCTACATTCTCTTATCTTCCTCTTTTTTGTAGTATTTTAGGCCAGGTCTTCAGTATCATAGCATGTATATTTTATATCATGTGTATTTCAACAAATGTGTATAAAACAATCATTGACCTCTTATAAACTGTAATTACTGTGGTGAATAAATAATTACTCAAATATAGAAAATAGTATTAAATAGATGATAAATAAAAATGAATATTTCCTTAATATTGTTAAGTTTCCAGTTATTAATAATTTCATTATGACTTTTTAAATTGTTTGAACCTTGATCAATTTAGGTTCTCGGCTACAGTTGGTTGGTGTGGCTTTATTTGGTTGGGACATTATTTTACTTACTTTTTTTTTTTTTTTTTTTAAAAACTTTATTTATTTATTATTTATTTATTTATTTGCCTTGGTGTTTGCCTGGAACTGGAACTACAGACAGTTGTTAGCTGCCATGTGGGTGCTGGGAATCGAACCCGGGTCCTCTGGAAGAGCAGACGGCGCTCTTAACCGTTGAGCCATCTCTCCAGCCCCTATTTTACTTACTTTTATTTTTTTTTTAATTATGTTTCTTTGTTTAGGGAGCACTACCAGACAACCAGGTGCATTTGGCAGTCAGAGGACATCTTAGGAAATTGGTTCTTTGCTTGTGCCATGTGTTTTCTGGGGCCCAAACTTAGGTTGTCAGGAGTGGAGGCGAATGCTGAGCCACAGCTGCTGTACTTTATAGACCCTGACTTCATCTAAAGGTCCCTTTCCAGCATCCTTTGTTCATGCAAAGATGCCCGTGTTATTTATTTATTTTTTTTAACTTTATTTATTTATTTGCCTTGGTGTTTGCCTGGAACTGGAACTACAGACAGTTGTTAGTTGCCATGTGGGTGCTGGGAATCGAACCCGGGTCCTCTGGAAGAGCAGAGGGTGCTCTTAACCGCTGAGCCATCTCTCCAGCCCCGCCCATGTTATTTAAATGAACCATGCTGCTTGTTAGTTTTCCATACTTCGACAGTTATGTCCTGAGGGATAATTTAGTGTGTTTCTTTGAGGGTTTTTTGGTAATGTTTGTAGAAAATTGGTTGTACATATTTACATACAATGAAGTTCATTTCATGTTTTTCTATAGTCCTGTTCATATTGCTCACATTTTAGCCCTTCCTTCAGTGTTGGACTTCTCACTTACTCTTAGTATTTCTCTAGCTGAATAGTCCAGCTATGAGCATTCATTCTATTAGCTGGTTCCAGAATTGCTGTCAGGTACAATGATCACCTGGCCCTGGTTAGAGGAGCAGACTCTGTGCATTAAATGTCGTGAAGATGGTGACTCTTGTTTCCCTTACTCTTAAGGCAAAATGGACACATCAAGTTTTTAACCAAAGGAGATAATAATGCTGTTGATGACCGAGGCCTCTATAAACAAGGACAACACTGGCTAGAGAAGAAAGACGTTGTAGGGAGAGCGAGGGGGTAAGTACCCAGGGGAATATCTTGAGCTTTTCATATTACTTTAAACGTGCTCTTTCTGACTGACTGTGCACAACTGAGCTCATAGCAGTTGGTCTTGGTTCCACCAAGTCACCTTTGTCTTTTATTTATTTATTTATTTTAAACTTTATTTATTTATTTATTTATTTGCCTTGGTGTTTGCCTGGAACTGGAACCACACACAGTTGTTAGCTGCCATGTGGGTGCTGGGAATCGAACCCGGGTCCTCTGGAAGAGCAGACGGTGCTCTTAACCGCTGAGCCATCTCTCCAGCCCCCCACCTTTGTCTTTTAAAAGGTACACATTTTAAAGTGCGTCCTTTACTCCTGAGGGAGGATGGATACAAATAAGAGAGTAGAGTACTAGAGATAAGAGTGTATAATGGATATCACAATTGAATAAAAAATTTGTCAGTCAGCTGTGGTGGTACACACCTGTAATCCCAGCTCCTGGGAAGGAGGGGCAAGAGGATCAAGAGTTCAAGGCTAGGTTCCCTAAAAGGCCCAGCTTGAGGTTAACCTGGGCTACATGAGTCAGTTATTTAGTTCATTCTAGGAATGTTGATGTTAATAAGTAGTTGGCCAGGCTATTGTGTCTAGAGTAGTAGTAATGCTGCTTCATGAAACTTAAGTTAGTACAAATTGATTGGGACAATTTAAATTGTTCATGTAAATTAATTTTATTGTGTTAATTTATCCTTTATTGTTTTATTTCTAGTCTTACAGTTGATGGGGTAAATTAAATTTTTAAATTGTGTTAAGCCTGTTTATTTCAGATATCAGGAGAACAGATCAGTGAAGGACAGGAATTGTAAGTTACAGGTATAAGGAAGTATGGAATTACTACTTTAATGTATTAATAGTATTAACAATAACTTACCTTCATTAAGGCTTGCTATATACCAGACATTCATTGTATGTGCCTTATAAGTATTGCTTTATTTTAACCTCCAAACAACCCTAATAATTCTGTAGATGAGGAAACTCAGATAAGCTATGTTGTATACCCAAGATCACGCTGATGGTGCTATGATGTGGCTGGAAGTTCCGGAGCCCACCCTCTGAGCCTTCAGAATTGCTGGCTTGATGGCTTTCAAATGGGTGGGTGCTGGTTCTCTCTTTAGGTGCTTCATAGCATTCTTGCTATTGTCCAAATGTTGTCCTTACTAAACAGTCAGCTATGTAGCAGCCACCTCCCTGTGACATGAGAGGTGTGACGGATCCAGATCAAGTGCTGTTGTGTTGTGTTGTATATGCATATCCTACTTCAGGAGAATGTTTATATCCTATGTTGGAGCTAAAGATAATTCACATTAGGTCATCGGTGCCTCTGAGTATTAGATCTCCAAATTTTCTCATTTTCAAAGATGCTTCTATCATGCTTTTTCAGATTCATTAGTCCTTTTTTAGCCTGTGTTTTTCTTTAGTTTTAAACCTACAGATATATTTAGGATGATGAGAAAATTCTAGTCATCAGAAGGTAGATTGCTTTACTTTCTTCCACCTCTATGTATAAGGATAGAGATTTAGGTATATGTGTATATGTTTACATATTCATCAAAACATTTGTTATATAAGGAAGAATAGTCACACTGTTATACAACTCTTTCACTCCAAGGTCATTAGTGTGTTTATATACATTTGCCATCATTTGCATAGCAAGCACTCCATTCTTGGGGTAGCCCATACAGCTACTGAGTGTCCTAGTGCTAGGCCCTGACTGATTTCTAGTTGTTTGCTTCTATGAACACTCTTAGAATGAACATCTTGCTGTTAGATATATCCAGTGATTCTACACAGTGTCCCTGGTAATAAAAAAACAGAGTTACTGGGTAAAGCATATGCATACTTTAAAGCTTTTTGACGAATTTTGCTGAATTGTTTTATGTATACTTCTTCCATTTAAGAGTATCCTTTTAGCTGAGTTGTATTGGTAAACGCCTTTAATCCTACACTTGGGAGGCAGAGACAGGCAGATCTCCAGGTTCAAGGCCAGCCTGGTTGACACAGTGAGTTCCAGGACGGCTAGGGTCACACAGAAATTCTGTTGGGAGGAGGGTGTCCTTTTATGTGTGCTTCATTCTGTATTGTCACAATTGTGTCTGCCTGGTCTGTCCCTTTGTTGGTTAAAAGATCTCATTTTCTAGGTTAGAGTACTCAGGCTTTCTTTCTCCGAAGTAACTTGTTTTTCTGAAGAAGTTTTTTTTAAGTTCCAAACTATATAACGTTTAAACTATAATCTCAGCTTTAACAATATAAGCCCTTTAATGGCTTTTAATGAAAAAGATTAATAACCTGAATTAAGTAACGTTTTTATGAAATATAAAACACCTGGGGCATGAACAGCTGGCTGACAAGGGTTCGCTGTACAAACTCACTTTCTATCGATTACCCTAGCACCTAACTCGACATGTATTGAAGTTAGTCACCCTCCTTTGTGGAAATTGTATTTATAAAGCATGAAGCTGGTATTTTAGAGTCAGGCTAGACCATACTCTTGGGGGTAAGGCATTTCTGCAGACTTACTGATACCGAAGGTTCTGAACCAAAATTGTTTTTAAATATATTACTGAAACAAAATTCACATATTTGGAAATCTATGTTTCTCTCTTAAGGGGTATAATTCACAGACTTTAGTGTATCCCCGAGTTTGTACGGCTGTCATTACTGTCTAATTCAGAATGGTCCTCTCAGATAGCCCTCCACACTCATTAGCAGTCACGCCTCATCCCTCCCTCCCACAGCTGCCGACCCGAGATATATTGTGACAACCCTACCCTAGTGTCTTGGGGTTGGCCTGTTTGGGGTATTTCATTTGTGTAATTAGAATCATATGGTTGTGCTCTTCTGTGTTTGACATCTTCCACATATCTTAACTTTCAAACTTAATTCATCTTCTAGCACGTAATAAAAACTTAAGAAATGAAACTAATATCCTACCAACTAAATGTTTAATAGAAGTGACTTTGGTAAAGCAGAAAGTTTAAAAGTAATTCAAGAGGACTGTTAGTCCCCAGAGAAGAGAGACACAGACAGAGGAGCTGGTGGACAGTGTTAGGATGAAGAAAGGATGAACCTAGGGGAGGGGAGAGCTAGCCTAGTGATGTCAGAGCATCCAGAAAGGACTGTCCCACAGGAGGGAAGTAGCTGCTAGGAGGTGTAGTGCACACACAAAATCTCTGCCTTTAAAGCTTGCTGCAGGCTCTGATGGAGACTGGAAACGTGAACTACCCTGGTGGTTTAGTGCACACGTACATGTATTAAAACATGTTAAGTGATGTCTTATAAAACACATGTAAATAAAAAAGCTTATGTCTAGGTACAATGGCACATGTGTATAATCCTAGTTTCCGGAAGCTGGAATGGGGGCTCCTGTGACGTAAAGCTGTTTATAGCATCACAGTGAAACCCTACTTTGAAAATTAAAAATATGGAGCTGAATAGTTGCCTCAGTGGTTAAGAGTACTTACTGTTGTTTCAAAGGACCCAGGTTCGATTCCCAGTACCCACATGGAGGCTCATCGCCTACTTGAGCACCTGGCATGCAGGTGGTACATAGACACACATACAAGCAAAACCTTCATCACATAATAAAAACAAACCTAAAAAAATTTTTAAATAAAAAAATTAAAAATATAGATCCACTCATAATTTTTGTGTAGCATATTTTCTCTACTGCTTAGTCTTTAGGCTGATCTGTTCATTTTCTTTTATTTTTTTAAAATTTAAATGTGTATGACTGTTTTGCCTGCATTCATATCCACACCACATGTGTCTGGTGTCAGAATGGGTTAAAAGAGGACCATAGTTACAGACAATGTTAGCAACCAGGGAAGTGCTGGGGTCAGCCCTGGTCCTCCGCGCTGTATTTTCTCTTTCTCTTTACTTATCAGTTGGTAATGCTGTTTCTTTACCAGATCTTTTCACTTAAGTCGGTGTCTCACATGTACTCTGGCTGTATACATATATTGAAATTCATAAAGAGGTATTCCATAAACGTGTACAAGTCTTACCTCTGTGCAGGCACAATCGGTGTAGCCTCAGTCTCCCTCATGGCTGAGGTTACTAGAATGGTGCCACAACAACCTTATCAGCACTTTTGGTCACATGAACCAATTATGATCATACTCTGCCCTCTAGATAATAATTTGACATTCGCTGGCATTGTGTACTTATTTATATCTTCTTCTGCTTACTCCAGCTCTGTTCTAACACAGTTAGTTATGTGAGTACTGTGGGGAAGTACTGCAGGTCTGATTTAAAACAACTGATGGTGTCCTCGCCAGAGCTTGGCAAGATTTTGTAGGTGTCTCTTTTCAGCTCTTGGGGAACCCACATCTTGACATAGGTCCTCTGTAGTGCAACTGCTTGTCACCATGTACTTGTGTCATGCATATCAGACCTAAGCATCTTGAACTTGAATGTGCAAGAGCAATATTTGAAGTGCTTCTTTCAGGGATTTGTTTACTCGGAATATCTGAGGACAATAGAAAAGTGTAGGTAGCCATGTTGTGTGTGTTTGACACAGGGTTTCATTTCTTGTAGCTGAGAATGACTGATCCTCCTGTCCCCACCTCCCAAACACTGGAATTACAGGTGTGCACCACCTCTCCTGGTTTATGTGGTACTAGAGATGAGACCCAGGGCTTCATGCCTGTTTGTGAGGCTGCACACTCTGCCATCTGGGCTCCAGCTCCAGCCCCAAGTGATTCTGTCAAAGAGGGCCGGCTCAACAGTTAAGAAAAGCAAAGGGAGTTGGAGGTAGAGGCGAAGCCAGTTTAGTTTTGCAAAGGGAACAGGAGATAGGAAGTAAGGAGAGTTCTTAACAGGAAATGAAGGACATTTAACCGGAAGTGATGGACAATAAAGACATTGTCTGTTGAAGTTTGCCTATGACTTTGATAGTGGAGGTGGTAAGTGGGTGGGGATTTCTGTGGCCTTTGACATGGCAGGAAGGTTCAGTCTACACAGTGAAAATGGACTGTGATAAAGCGTTCAGAGAGTTTGCACCAGCTGTCAGCAGAGGAGACAGTGAAGGGAGTTTGCTCACCATCTCTTCTCCCACATCAGTGATATGCCAATCATTTTCTTCTTCTGCCCTGAATTATTGTTATTATTATGAGTTGTTTTATTTTGTTTTTGAGATAGGGTATCACTGGGTAGTCCTAGTTGACTTGAAGCTTGATATATAGACCAAGCTAGTCTTGAACTTACATAGATCTACCTGCCTCTGTCTCCCAAGGGCTGGGGTTAAATTCATGTACCCAGCCCCTGCCCTGTATTCTTACAATGTTAAGGTGTCTTGCATAAAAAGATGATTTAAAGCCTAGAGAAAAGGCAATTTCTCAAGAAAACGAAAAGCTCAGATGTTCAAACATTCCATTGGCAGTTTTGGGCCAAAGGCTTGGTTCAGCAGTAGAGTGCCTGGTCTGGGTGAAGCCCTGGGCTTTATCAGTGGTGAAACACTCTCTCTCTCTCTCTCTCTCTCTCTCTCTCTCCCCCCCCCCTCTCTCTCTCTCTCTCTCTGTCCCCTTGTGGGAGCTTGTACATGTTTACTGGCAGGTTTGATGTACAAGGCACTGTGTTGGCCTGGAGGTTATGGGGATAAAGATTTCTGCTCTCAGGGTATAATTGGTAGTACTACACATTAGTTAAAATTGTGAGAAAAACCTCAAGGGCAGTGTATCAAGTGCTACAAGAGATTTCACCAGGAGGTTTTGCCTAGTTTAGGGGCTGAAGAAAAAGCAAGCTAGTGAAAACACGGAGTGGGGAGGTGGTTCAGTGGTTAAAGCACCTGCTGCTCAAGTGGAAGGACCTGAGTTCAGATCCCCAGAGCCTCTGTGGATCCATCTGTGATTCTAGTTTGGGAAAGAAATGAAAGTACAGGCATATCAGTCTAGAAGTAGCTGTAGAAACAGATCTGTGGGGTTTTGGAACCAGAAAGGAAGCATTTAAGAGCAAGTTTGTGGTCATCAGAATAAAATTCTGAAGAATAAAATACTGAATACTGGAGGCTATATGTGGTGATAAAAATGCTTCTAGAAAAATTTCAAAGCTAGGGATAGTGGCATTTTAGGAGACTAAGGCAGGTGGAAATAAGCTTAAAGCCAGCCTGGGCTATATTTTAAGATCCTGTCTGAAAAATAGGATCAGGATTAAGAGGGCAAATTTAAATGGATTAAATGGGCAGGTGGTGAAGCCTTGAGCTCTGTTTAAAAAAAAAAAGCTCTTCTGTTTACTGGCCTCCAACATGAAATGCCTTGTAGTGAGTATGCCGCCCTGTGTGCTTCACCTCCCCACCATGAATGGCAGCTCCCTAAAGGCTGAGGCCACACCCACTCCCTAGCCATTGGGGATACCAACTGGAGACCTAAGATCCCCATGCAGTCTGAGTACCGCTTCTGCCACACACAAGCCATGCAGCTTGGGTGTGTGATCCTGTTTCCTCATCTACAAAATGGTGATAACCCTAACTTCCTTGTAAGAGGCTGATGAAAGGGGCAAATAGAATATGTGCAGTGGACTTTGTGACTGAAGATTAGTGCTCTGTGGAAGGTACTGCTGATTAATATGTGGGGAATATTAGCAGCTGCTTCATAAAGTTATTTGTTTGCTTGTTTGTTCTAGATTTGTTCCTTATATTGGAATTGTGACAATCCTCATGAATGACTATCCTAAATTTAAGGTGAGAGTAACTATTGTATGTTTAATTAAGAATTAAGTGCTCTTGGGTTGAGGGTATAGCTTAGCAGAACACGTGCTGAGCATGTGTGAGGCCCTGGATTCAGTCCACTTCCCCCACAGTGTCTTTTGTTTAATTTTGGAAACTGTTAAATGGATTATAGTTAAAGCGTGAAGGAATAATTAGATAGTTTAGTAACTGATTCTGGTCACAGATTAATTAACACCGAAGACTTAAGCGCTGTTAGATGTGTCTCTGACATGTGCTCATATTTCATTTTCTAGTATGCAGTCCTGTTTCTTCTGGGTTTATTTGTGCTGGTCCACCGTGAGTAAAGCCGGCTGCGCTGTTCCTGGAAGATGCTGTGCTTTTTGTTACTGGCTGTTTGGAGTAGATCCTGGTCTGTGATTGGCGGATATTCGGAGGACACACATGTTGGCGCTTCTTGGTAGCACTGGTTTGCATTAGTTTCTGTTTCCACACCTGAGGATGTGTGGGCGGGTGCATGTGCACCATGGAGTGCACTCAAGGGGACTTTCAATCACAGGATTTCATATGCTCTCATTGTCACTCTTTCACATTTTTGTACATCAGTGAATTTTTTATATTAAAAGGTTGAGCCAAAGCCCCCAGTGTTTGTATTTTGAAGCCAAGCTTCACTTTTAAAGTGCCTACAGAGCTCTGTAAATGAGAACACAGCTCTGCGTGAGCTCACACCTGCTGGCCTTCCTCCAGTGGGGTGGCGCATATTGAGGTGGTCATAAGTCTTAACTTTTCAAAATTTTAAATAAAAGACTTTGCACATTGAACCCCTTTCCCGGAATTGTGTTTGTTGGGAAAGCTCCTGAAATGTGCCTTTCTTGACTAGTTATTTGTGCCCATCATGGGTTTATACAGGCTTGGGTGTGACTGGGCATGGCAATACATGCTTGTTATTCCAGATCCTGGAATATCTCAGCACCAGAAACAGGAGAATAACTTCTAGGTCATCCTCAATTACATTGTGAGTTCAAGGCCAGCCCAGGCTATATGCGATCTTGTCTCAAGAATCTAGGAAGGAGAAAAGGCTTTAGTATGAGCAGTCCTTCAGCTATGAAGGCTGACCAAATACTAGCAAATGGGGCTTTGTTTGGGTTTGTTTTATTTCTGTGGAGCCAAAGTAGCCATTGGCATTCATGGAAACCTGTTGGTCACACTATTGGTTCTTCACTAGGGTGTGACTCAGATGAGGTTCAGAACAATCTCACCTGGCTGCAGAAACACCTGACCCTTCCCATTGGCGGCCCTCTTAGCCCTTCCCACACCGTTAGCATTCAGATGAGGCAGGCCAAGATACTCAGGCCAGCATTTTATTCTCTTTAACTGTAGTTTGCCTAAACTCATTCTTTTAAGTGGCTGGCTTTGCATTTTCTCTAATGCAGGCTTAAGGAAGCAGAGTTTGCAGTAGTGACTAAAAGCCCAATTGTGTTTTCTTTTAATTTTGAAGCCGCCAGGGGAATGGAATGTAGGGTAAACCAATATGCAGTAACACAAAATACTTCTAATTCTGTCTTGTTTAATGTGAAATCTCAAAGTAAGCAAAGTTTCTGTTGGGCACGTGGTCAGGTTCTGTTTACTCAGCTGAGGTGACTGCCTTTTCTGTTTTGCTAAAGGAGTAGACAAGCTTCCAGAGCCCTCCCAGCGGAGAATGCTGCCATCTGAAAGCCATTAACTCAGCCTACCCTCCAAACTTTGCATATGAATGCTTAATGGTGTCAACTCTTAACAGATGGATGGCTTTTTCCACCTGTGAGACTTGCAGTTCCTCATGATCCCCATGGTGCTTAGACTGCCTCTCCAGCATGGCTGGATGTTACTCATTTCTTCCTTCCTGGTTGTTTGTGGGAGACAGGGTTAATAATCTTCCTGTCAGACCTGGGCAGTGGTGGCACACACCTTTGATCCCACTACTCCAGATACTTGGGAGGCAGATGGATCTCTGTGAGTTTGATGCCAGGACGAGCTCCACAGCCACACAGAAACCGCGTCTTAAGTCATCATCATCATCATCATCATCATCATCATCATCATCATCATCTTCCTGCTCAGTGCCCTGGCTCCTTTTCTTCCCTTGTGAGATATTCTTATTATTAACAAAGTCTGGGGCTGGAGAGGTGGCTCAGAGATTCAGAGGCTGGCTACTCTTCCAGAGGTCCTGAGTTCAATTCCCAGCATCCACATGGTGGCCCACATCATGTATGATGAGATCTGGTGCCCTCTTCTGGTGTGCAGGAGTATGTGCAGATAAAGTCTAAAATTCTCTTTAAAAGTAGCCAAAGCATTTAAAACATTTGAATCACTTTGCTAGCCAGTTTGTATTGTTGGAAGATAAAACACAGACTTGTTCTAAAGTCTCAGCTTTCCTTTCCTTGGCCGCTCAGAGCCCCTGTGTTCCTGGCTCCAGGGGAATCCGATGCCTCCTCTTCTGGCCTCTGGACACTGCAGGCATGATATTCATGCGTACATTCATGGAAACACACATTAAAAAAGGTTGGGAAGATGGTTTGTTGGTTAAGAGTACGCTAGAGGACATGAGTTCAGTTCCCAGCACCCACAAGGCACCTGTAGCTCCAGTTCCAGGGATCCAGTGCTGCCCTCTATCTAACACACAGTTAAATTTATAATTAGTTTAATTATAAATTAAAAATATCTTTCAAAAATAGTAAGTTTTTAAAACTAAGAAATACAAATATATTTTGAGCTCTTTGTAAATATAAGAAATTAAGGTAAATACTGAAAAGGGAGGGTGGAGAAGTCTGCTCATTAGGGTAATGAGTGAGTGGTTGCTGTTTTTGCCCACATGACAGCCACAACTGCCTGTAACCTACACCTTCTGGTCCTTTTGGGCACCTGCACTCATGTACACATACATAAGTAAAAATAAGTTTTAAAAAAGGAAAACATAAGAAATGAGCCAGGCATTTGAGTACCTACCTATAGTCTAAATCACCCTGGAGCTGAGGCAGGAGAACCATTTGAGCCCATGGATTTGAGGCGACGTGGGCATCATGAGACCCAACTCACGCAACAAAAATACAAGACAAATGTAAGAAATGCTAGAGCAGCTTAACTAGGAATTTAATGGAAGTTCCCAGTTCTCTGGCATCTGGCAGGACTAAGGGAAGTGTGGAAGGGTTTGGGAAAGGGGTGAGAACCAAGACTTGGAATTGGGATCTGGTACTAGGATGGCCTCTTGGCTCCACAGCTCCAGCTAACAAGTCCTGTGGCTTTTCCTCAGCTTCAGTCCTACGCCTGTGACTGGACCATTCCATCCTTGAACAGGTCAGGCTTCTCCCTACAGTTCTGGGATGTTCAGGGAGGAGCTAGGTGCTCCATTTTCTTTCTTTCTTTCTTTTTTTTTTTTTTAAAAAAAAATTATTTTTATTTTATGTGAATTAGTGTTTTGCCTGCATGTATAACTGTGTAAGGGTGTCAGATCTTGGAATTACAGACAGTTATTAGCTGCCATGTGGATGCTGGGAATCGAACTAAGGTCCTCCGGAAGAACAGTGAGTGCTCTCAACTGCTGAGGCATCTCTCCAGCCCCTCGGTGCTCTATTTTCTTGTGCCTCTCATTGCAAAGCCATATCCCCTGCAGTGATGGATTTTGTTAGCGTTTCCGAGGCCTGTGGCTTGAATAGCAGTCATGGTGTCCATGCCTGTCCTATCCTCTGCCTTGTGTCCCCTCCCACCGATCCAGTCTGTGCATAGTAGATAATTTTTTTTTAACTTTATTTATTTATTTGCCTTGGTGTTTGCCTGGAACTGGAACTACAGACAGTTGTTAGCTGCCATGTGGGTGCTGGGAATCGAACCCGGGTCCTCTGGAAGAGCAGACAGTGCTCTTAACCTCTGAGCCATCTCTCCAGCCCCCATAGTAGATATTTCTTTGGATGTGCCTTTTGTGTCAGAAGTTTCCTTTGATTGAACCATACACCCTCCCTCCCTCTCATCTGCATGTGAGGTTCAGTCTTTGAAAGATGGTGGTGAGTGAACAGCCCATGCCACCCTCCCTGGTGCTGTCATCTGAGCATGCTGAGTCTCACCATCTTTAGACATAATTGTTCAGCTGCTTTGGATTTGGGGTATGGCCTCAAGACTGCTGGCGGGTTGTAAGCTCCTCTGGTGCAGGAGCCTCATTTTATAGACACCGTACTCTGCTTCCCCAGTAGCGTGAAGCAGCACATATTAAATGTCGGGTATAATCATGTACTGGAAGCAGAGGCATAGTATCTTAGATTAGTGTTGTTAAGCAGAGCGAGCATATGAATCATTAAAGTGGTTTGTACTTTCCTGTTGTTTGGTAAGTACATTCTCTCTTGGCCTTGCCAAATTTGAATGAAAATTTCCTCTCGCTATGGTTCCATTTAAGCAGCAGACTTTTTTATGTTAATTCTGCTTTCTTGTTCCTGTACGCTTGTGGGCCCCTCCTGTGTTCTCTTTATTGGAGGGACTATTGGCATTTGTCACCAAAGGAGTCATAGGCTTCTGAAAGCCTTGGCTTTCTTGGTTGCTTCTGTATTTGTCTGGGGAGTCACACAGGCTCTCTAGCATAATGCCTCGTATTGCTTTAGTGTTTTCTCAAGCCCAGCTAGCATCTCATAATATGGAGGAGGGGTGCTATGCACCGCCTGGTCACCCTCCTCACGACTGCAGCTACTTCCATGGATTTTGCCTTCCTCAAGGTGCTCGTGAGGAGACAGGAAGGCTGATCCAAGCTGTTTCCTGTCCACCTGAGCCTTCATCACTGGTCTCTGTTGCTTTCTACACAAAGTATTTCTGGATATAGAAAGAATGCTGTTTAATCAAGAAAGGTTGAGGCTGAAATGAATAGGGTTTGCCATAAATAAATTGTGAAGACACCCCTTCAGGCTCGGTTCTCCCCAGATGCCACAGTCTGCATCCCCAGGGGACTTAGTAGCTGACATGCCACCTTTGCTTATGCTGGCTACTTGAGCTACCTGGCACCCAGTCTCAAAACACAAACCAGAAAAGCCACCATCTCATCTGTCAGGAATTTCAGCTTTTCCGATGATTGTCCTCCGTCAACTTCTAAGACCCACACCTGTCCTTTTCTCATATACAGTTAAATCTCACTACTGACTCTGACTTTTGAGCTGTATCTCCTGTCTCGGGCATTTCTGCTACCTTCTACCCACTCTCAATTAAGAATCACTTATCCAGAACCGCCACTTTAATTTCCCATCTATTTGAGTTGGTAAACCAGGCTCCAGCTTTAATTCAAGGAGTCTAGTTAGACAAATTTATATTCAGAACGTGATGTCAGATAAGTAAATGAATTAGCTTGCATCAAGCTTTGGTCAGAGCTCTCGGCCTGTCAACTTACTTAAGCCAAAAACAGAAGCTGTAGAATTCTTTTCTCAGAACTGGCCAAAAATTAAATGGCCCATGCCTTTAATCCCAGTGCTTGGGAGGCAGAGGCAGGTAGATCTCTTTAAAAAAAATAATGATGTAGGTGCACTGGCATTTTGGTTTAGGAACCAAGGTGTCATGGGCATGTTGGCAGGGTCATGCTCTGTTGTGTGCACACCCTGATCTCATGAGTGGACATTTCCTGGCTATGGACTTGAGACTTTGCTTTTCCTAGGACCATACTAGGTGCGCTACTAAAAGTGCTTTGCAGTTTAGAACAGACTTTTATTCTTTCCTGTTTTTTCCCATGTGAGCAGTGTTTATTGAACATCAGGCATGAGGTTCCTCTACTCCTGCGTCTTCTCAATTGTTTCTGTCATATATTTGCCCTTCTTCCCTAATGGGCAGCACTGGTCTTTCCCTTTCAGAATCATTTTTCAGTCTTTGTCCAGCTTTATCCTGGCGCTAACCACCTTGCTGGGGTGGATGCCCATGTGGACAGTTGTGCCATTAGCCTTTTTTCAATGCCCCTTTTCAGTGTAGATGACACATTTCTTCCTATACACTTGGACCACCTTGTGCCTCAATGGTGCCTTCAGACAAGCTGAACATCATCATCTTTTCAAATGTGCAGACATCAAAGGGGCATTACACTTGTGTTTCATCTCTTCAGAAAGAGGGGAAGGCATCATGTCCTAAAGTGAGAGCATGCACTGAAATGCTGTTTTGCTTCAGTCAGAAGTCATAAAGGGCCTGAACTTCATTTTGGTGGCAGCTGCTTCAGCAATGGCTGTGAAGGGAAGAGGTATTGTTTTCCACTTAATAAGCTTCAGGAACTTCTGTTGTACTGAAGAGAGAAGCCAGAGTTCAGGAGTTCCACAGGGTCTTTGCAAGGTCTGTGCACAGCTGAGGTCTGCTGTTGTAACTGTTACTGCCCTGGGTGCATACCCTGTCCACCTTTGGACGTTGAATAGGCTGTTGCACCCTCCTCAGGTTCGCTCAGGTACGGTAAGATTCTCTACCAGATTCCTAAGTATTTAACCCTCTTTGGACAGTCAGGGACGTGGCACACATCCTAGCACTGGAGAGGTTGAAGCAAGAGGATTTTGTGTTCAAGGCTAACCTTCACCCCCACTGTGAGTCTAAGTCTCTAAAATCCAAAACCCTCTTTGGGGCTGAAAGTCTCATGTACTGTTCCCTTAAGTGCATGAATGTTATATGTAGATAGTAAGGAAGGCTGCCTGGGCTGCTCACTGCAGGCCTTCATAGCATCTGTAAGTTCTTATCTGCTCAGCTGAGCTCAAGGCCTCAGGGTGACCCGTAGGAGAGCTTTGAGACTGGAGAGGTAGTGCCCACCAGCTCTGCTCCCTGAGAACTCAAAACTGAAATGATAGCGTGGGAAAACAGGGGTGTGTGAGAGAGGGGAAACTGTATCTGTTCTCACAGCTTTGGAAGCGTGAGCCAGTGCCCCAAAAGTGTCGTGACAGATCTGAAGCCTGACTCCTGTGAAATGTCTGGGCCAGTAACTCAACCTCTGGGGTGATCTTTGCCAGTAACAGAAGAGAGATGCTTGTCAAGTAAGATCCTTCAAGCAGTTAGGAAGGCGGCACTGAGTCAACAGCATTTCCCTTGGTTTCTGCATCCATGGACCAAAGAGATGTCTGCGAGTGTGAGGGTGCAGAGGGAGGGAGGGGATTGCAGAGAGGATGATTATTACAGGAAGGTGATAAGAGCTATATCTGAACACCGTGGCTAAGCTGTGACAAAAAAGCAGAGGTGTAAATGTCAGGTTAGGGGTGAGAAGCCATGGAAAAGCCGGGGCCAGAAATGGATTGTCACTGTCCTGTGTGTCACACTCCACCTCAGCATCATAGCATCAGAAAGCTTCCCTGGGACCCGGAGATGGCTCAGGAGAGAGCTTGCTGTGCAGACATTAGGACTTGAGATCAGATGTCCAGCACCTAAAACCCCAGTGCTGGGGAGGTGGGCACAGGAGGGTCCCCAGGCTTGCTGGCCAGCCAGTCTTAATCAGAAAGTATCAGGTTCCACAGGAGACCCTACCTCAAAAATTGAGGGCTTAATGCAGCAAGCTGCACCCAGAACCCACATGAAAAACTATGTAGTATCATGTTACATGTAATCAGTCTTCCCGTGTCGAGATGGGAGGATAATCCAGAAGCACAGAGGCTGATAACTGGATGACTTGGCAAAGCAGCAGAAACAAGAGAGTCCTGCCTCAAACAAGGCAGAAGGGAAGAACTGACTCCTGAAGGTTGCCCCTGACCTCCACATGTGGGTGTGTGCGCACACATGCACACGGCACACAAGTGCAGCACAACTGTGCCTAGCGTGTTAACCTGTGATGTTCACAAGAACATCAGAGATCCCCTTCTGGGATGGGGAACCATTGGCCTGCCAGGCCGTGTTCAGTTAGCTGTTATACCCGACTATAGTGCTCCCATCTATAATGCTGGCACTTGGAGAGTTGAGGACTGCTATAATTCAACTCAATCTAGTCTATATAGTGAGTTCCAGGCCAGCCAGAGGACAATAGCAAGACCTTGTCTCAAAATGATTATGATGGCAGGGTGCCATTATTGAGCCAGGTTAGGAGGTTCTGCATGCCCCATGAGTGTTCTAGGAAAGGATCTAAAACTTCACTCCCCATACTCAGTCCTTCACTTGGTTTCCCATGAGAAGGTGAGCTCTTGGTAGCAGGGAGTTGGTGCTCCCTCCTGACCTCCCACAGTGCTTCAAATGCTGGTGTACAGTGAAGAGTTGACAGAAACAAAGGTTGGGGCACATATCTGCCCCTGCTCATGAAGTGGTGCCCATGATGGCTGAAGATATTTTCCAAGAGCAGTCACGGCAGCTCCTCAAGAAGATAAAGTCCATGACAAATAGTTTTACTGAAAAATATAAAACTATTAAAGGTATAGACAGTATTGTTACTTCCATTTTACAATAGAAGAAAGCATCGGGGCTAGTGAGATGGCTCAGAGGTTAAGAGCACTGGCTGCTCTTCCAGAGGTCCTGAGTTCAATTCCCAGCAACCACATGGTGGCTTACATCCATCTAGGATGACATCTGGTACCCTCTTCTGTATACTATACTGTATACATAATAAATCAATAAATAAAAAAAGAAGAAAGCATCACCTGACCCAGCACTCTGCCAATTGCTCTGACCCACCGGGCAGGTCTGCCTCCCAGATTATGATAGAGCAGGCACTCCAAGTGGTACCACTGCTAGGTGACAGCTCCTGAATCCCTTCTCCATCACTCCATCCTCATTCTGGGCGCAGCTTTTCCAGGTTACCCGGTGCTAACTGTGAGAGAACAGGAGCAAGCAAGGGTCAGATGCTTTGAAACGGAGGAGGTGACACAATTCTTTTATGGAATTCCTCTGCTAGATGATGCTAAACACACCCCGCTGCCGGGAGCTGGACTTTCTGCTCCACTTTAGTCTCAAGAAGAAGCTTTGAGGGCTGATGTGATAGCAGATAGCCTCGGAAACAACCTTTGCTGTGAGGCCGAGCCCACCCCGGAGGTTTTGGGGGCGGAGCCTGCAGAGGGCTGGGCTCCGGGGCGGGGCGAGCTCAGCGCCTCCAGCAGGCTCCCGCTCGGCTGCAGTTTAAAAGGCTGGAAGGCGGGCTTCGCTTCGCGAACTAGTATCTGAGTACCAGAGAAGAGCCCCGCTTGACACAGCCATGACCCAGCGGGCAGGGGGCTCTCGGCTGCTCTACAGTCTTCTCCTCTTCGTGGTGTTCACTGCGGGTGTCACCCCTTTCAATTGGGATCTCCCGGAGCCCCGCAGCCGAACCAGCAAGATCCGAGTGCACCCTCGGGGCAACCTCTGGGCGACTGGTAAGTCTTAGGGGACCCCAACAAGCGTTCCTCATTTTCTTCGGTCCCCAGTTTCCCTTCAACTCTCCAAGGCGCGTAGTGGCGGAGCTTCTGCACCCTGGGGGCTCAAGTTTAACAGGTGGGAATTAACAGGTCAGATTCAGCAACATGGGCTTGACTAAGATAACCTGCTCAGCAAGTTGAAGACAGAGCCGGGCCAGCATCATAGCTCTGATTGCCAGTCGGCTCCCCTTCCCTTAGGCAGACTGCCAGGTTTTCTCATTCATGTCTTCTCTGCACATCCGTCTCAGAGGCACCTTCTCCACGTCCTTCCCTGGCGGGTCTTCCCGGTCCCAGGCTATCTATCTACCCCTTTTCCAGATGTGGATTGGGAAAAGCTCAGGCGGCTTTGCCTCCACCCAGTCTGTGGTTTCCTGTCTTCCCAATGTGAGAGGTGGAAGGCGGAATAAACCACAACTTACTTATGGTAATAGGGTCCTCACTCCTAAGATATATATACCTTAGTACCTCTATTTTAGGTCATTTCATGGGCAAGAAGAGTCTGGAGCCCGCAAGCCTGTCACTGGTGGGGACAGTACCTCCCAACACCCAGAGGGACCAGAGTCTGGAGCTGAGTCATGATGTGCTCAGGATCCTCTTGCTAAAGAAAGCTTTAGGCATGAACCTCAGTGGCCCAGCTTCCCCAATTCAGGTGAGCCCCTACCCCAGTACCAACATGGAGGAATTGCCACCAAGCTTGGGGTCAGGATGGGACTGCCTAGCCCAAGTAGAAGGGGTATGGATTCCAGAAAGCCGGGGTGCTAAGGCTCAAAGCAGGGGAATATCCCAAAGACCCGAAAATGACGCAGCAGACTGAATGGGACAGAAGTTCATCTTTACCCACCCCCAGTCTGAAGTCACAGACGAGGGTTATCCTAGCCCTTAAACAGACTGTCTTCCTCTCCTCCGCTGTACTGGCCCAGCCCACCTTTGCTGTGACCTCTGAGGCCTAGAGGTAGGAAGGTAAGTTACCAGTGGAGACAGAACTGAAAACCAGCCTGCTTTCCATCCTCCCGTCCATTTACTGTGCTCTAGACAGTATAGGCTCTGCAGGGCTGTCCTGTGACTTAGGATACTTAACACAAGCCTTGTTTCTGCCCACCAGATGCCAGTAACACATTCCCTCTCCTCACCAAGTTTTGACAACCCAAATTTCCTCCAGGACAGGGATGGTGTGCTTGCCTGCAGTCCTCGATCACTTCAGAGGTTGAGGCAGAAGGTTGGTTTGAGACCAGGAGTTTGGAAAAACAAAAACAAGCATTTAGACATCAAGTTGATGTCCCCTGGGTGGAAGTGGGTTCAGATCACCACTGGCTGTAAAGCACTAACTAGCCTGTGGGGCTCAAGCCCTTGGTGTCCTGCCTGCCTGGGTGGCGGCGCCTCCATTCTTTGATCCTGTGCTGACCCATCACACACCACTCTCCCTCGTACTTATTGCTGTGGTGGGGCACTCAGTAGCTGGGTGATCTTAGAAATGGCACTGAACCTACTCTCAGCCTCGTGGTCTTCATCAAATGGAAATAACAGGCCCCTCTCCCAGGAGATGACAGCATTTATGTCATAGGCACAGCATGGTGCTGGGCACACAAAAAGCTCTTGGTAGGCAGGAGCTCTGATCACCTGTCTGCAAGTCACTGGCAGTAACTGCTGCTGACACCCTAGCAGTGTGCATATGCTGAGAGAAAAGACATTACTTAGAGAAAGTCTACTACAGTCCCAGCAAACCTCAGATGCAAGAGTCAGAGGCTGGGGCTGGCAGAGTCTAAAGAGATAGCATCACTCCTAGAGATAGCATTGCTTTGAAGGCCTGAAATACCAAGACCAACCGGAGACTCTCAGAGGAATACTGGCATGGCCAGTGGCAGGGAGCATCAGAGGGGTCTGGAGCAGTGCTGGGGGCGGAGGTAAAGGAGTGCCACTGGCCCTTGATTTCTGGGGTGCCCTTTCGTTGTCATGACTACCCCGTGACACTGGTGCTATATTCTGGGAAAGCCATTATCCCTGCTCACCTCTGCACACCCAGAATATCCCTATGACTTGTGGACTTCAGGTTCTAGTCTTCTCTTTTGCCTTCAGTACAGGAGGCTGCTGGAGCCAATACTGAAGAAGTGATGCCGATCACAGAACAAAGGCAACGACTTGGCTTAGAACGTGTCCATCCAGGGAAGCCGAATCTGGATGTAAAGCCTAAACTCAGATGTGTTACTCCATTGCTGTGATTTCTGGTTGGCTCACCAGGAATGTTGATGATGCAGACAGAGTCTTTCCTGCTATATTTCTTGCTTCCCTGGTGAAGTTGTGAATAAAGATACTGCTCTTTACACAGACTGTTTGGGCCTCTCCATCCCACATTTCAAGAAAGGGGAAAGGGTTCTGGAGGGTAGTATGTCTGTCAGATGGGGTGGTCTCAGAA
Source organism: Sigmodon hispidus (assembly GCA_004025045.1). Taxonomy (NCBI): domain Eukaryota; kingdom Metazoa; phylum Chordata; class Mammalia; order Rodentia; family Cricetidae; genus Sigmodon; species Sigmodon hispidus. The sequence goes on from PVIH01008778.1 coordinate 43,001, forward strand.
AAGCCCCATCAACCCCCCCCCACACACACACCATGGCACCAACCAGGCAATGAATGATTGTCGGGGTACTGTGCTGGTTGCACTGCCCTGTTGCCGTTTATACAAAAGTTTGACTGTGATGGGGGCGCTGCCTACACTGTTATTCTCACCCCATCTAGCATTCCAAACTTTAGTGGGGTACCTTGTGCACAAACACACCTGAATCCAGCCCTGCTGTGACTGACCTCTAACTCCTATGTAGCAAATAATAGCCTAAAACTTCTGATTCTCCTGCCTCTATTTCCTGAACTGTGCGCCACCATGCTCTGTGTGTGTGTGTGTGTGTGTGTGTGTGTTAAAAAACGTGGTACTGGAAAGAACTTCTTGCATGCCAGGAAAGCACTCTACCAGCTAGCTCAACAAGATTCCTTTTATTAAAAAAAGAAATTCCTAAAGTATTCTTCACCAATATATTCATTCAAACTTTTAAATTAACTGTTCACCTTGAGTTCCAATGAAGTCTGTATTGTACCTGGCTTTGGGACACTGGCAGCTCTCTGTCTGCAAATACTTAATCCTAAAACAGAAGCATATTTGATGCCCTGGGGCTGACATCGAAGAATCTGTTTCTGCATCGTTTTTACCTGGACCCAACCCACAGAACCCAGGAAACACCAGCAGCGCTTGGCACAGCTCGGAGCGATCAGGACGCCTCTTGCAGGAGACCACGCCCTCCCCTCGCGATAGCGCGCCTGCCCAGGAAGTCGGCTGGCGGAAGTGGAGTGGCGGAAGCGACAGTTGCTATGGAGCTCGCGGAGGACTGGCTGGTGGAGTCTTTGCGCTTGTAAGTCGGACCTTGGCGTATTGGTCAGTGGGAGGGCGCGGGCAGCAGTGCCCCGGGTGTGAGCTCGCGGGCGGTACCCAGACACGGCCGGGTTGAGGGTCCTGATCCAGCCTCGCGCTCTGGGAAACTAGGTCTTTTTGTAAGCAAGTGATGCGACCAGGTACTCACTGCGTGGAGGCTGGTTCTGTTGCGCCGGACTCTAGGTTAACCTGGACACAGCTTTTCCAATTGATTGTTCATCTCAGCTCAGGGAAATAAACTTTGAGGAACCCTGGGAGTTCCACAAGCAAAGGTCTGTGTCTGACCCTATGCACGTAAGGAGTAAAATGCTGGGGAAAAAAGACCCAGTCCTCCAGAGCCGGATCCACTAATCCTGCAGTGATCTCAGGGTTCTTGGTCAGCTGTACAGTGTCGTGCTCTGTGTGATTTTGTATCTCTATCCTGCAGGTACCAAGATTTCCATGCATTTAATCTCTCAGGAGCCACTCGAGTCCTTGAGTGGATTGGTGAAAAAGGTGATGTACATAGCCTGCCACTAAAGGAGATGAATTTCTACCTCTTGGGCTGAGTTTTAAGATCTCAGCCTTTAGAGAGACCCATCCAACTTCCATCCACTGGCACAAGGCTGCCCAATAATGAACGGGGAAGAAATTTATCCTTTGGGGGAATTTATAAATCCAGCCATGATCCACAATATTTCTAGCAATTTGTAATAGTTACTGTTTTGTTTCAGGAGTCTTTGTTGCTGGTTATGAAAGTTTGAAAAAAAATGAGATTCTTCATTTGCTACTACCTCTCAGACTCTCTGTAAAGGAAAACCAGGTAATTAGAAAAGCTGGTTGCATGAATCAACTTGTACTTATTATGCATTTTTGGAGTGCCTGTTACCCACTAGGTACTGTCCCTGCCGAGCTATGGGTCTTCCCTTAAAATCTAGCAGAAGGAAGCTCATGTGCACAAGGATGAGCGCTGAGGAAAAGTCATGTGATTCACAAGAGTCCTGCTATAAATAAAGGGCAATCTGACTTTATCAAAAATAGATTTAGGAGCCAATTGGCAGTGGCGCACACCTTTGTCTTTAATTCCAGCACTCAGGAAGGCAGAGGCAAGGGGATCCCTGGGAGTTTGAGGCCAGCCTGGTCTACCGAGGGAGTTCCAGTCCACTCAGGGCTTGTTACACAGAGAAACCATATTGGCGAGGGAGTAGATTTATGGAGCTGAAGAGATGGTTCAGGGAGAGTACCTGCAGCTCTTCCACACGACCTGCATTTGATTCCCAGCACCCACACTGCAGCTCACAACCTTCTATAACTCTTGTCCCAGGGCATCCTGCATCTTCTGGCCTCCAAGGATACCAGGTGCACATGAGGTATACAGACATGCTTGCAGGCAGAACACTCATACACATAAAATAAATAATTTTTAAAACTAGATATGGGGGCTGGAGAAGTAGCCTAGTGGTATAGCACTCACATAGCATGAGCAAGGCCTCTGTTCAATCCTTGTAACATCACACACACACACACACACACACACACTATATAAGGGAGCCATCAGGATGTTGGGGTTGTTGGAAACCATATGGATGGGTTAGATCACCTAGGATGGAAGTGTGGGATCTGAGGATTAAGAGGAAACAGCAGGGACAGAACCTTAGGGGATGTATTTAATGATGTAAAGAGAGAATAGTCTTTGAAGTTGGAGAAAGAGAACGTGTGAGTGGTAGCTATGATAGTGAGTGGCCCCTACTACTGCTGGCCAGCCAGGGCTGCACAGTGAGAACTTGTCTCAGAAAAAGAATTAAATGTGCCTGATAGAGTGAATACTTGTTAAGTGGTTATTTTGCCTTTGCTGGTGGAGAGGGGTCCACCTGGCTCCTTGTAGTGAGTGGTAGTGATGGTAGTAACTGATGGTAGTAACTGTTGCTGTCTTAGCTGAAGCTGTTTGTGTTCTGTGACTCCTCAAGGAAGACTTGGAATGTTTTTGCTCCATAGGAGAGGAACGGAGGACAGGCTAGAAGAAGATTTGGAGCTAGGCAGGAAGAAAAAGAAGCTGGATATGTAGACGTTTACAGACATCAGCCTGCCAAGGTCCCCCTGAGTAACTCATGGCCTCCTTCCCTAAAGCTCATCTGAAGTGTTCATTTGAAGAGCAGGTGCTTGGGCTGAAGAGATGGCTTACAGGTCAAGAGTACTGGTTGCTTTTCTAAAGGACCCTGGTTAAATTCTCAGCACCCACATGGCAGTTCACATCTGTCTATAGCTCTAGTACCAGGGGATCTGACACCCTCATGCAGACATAACATGCAGGAAAAATACCAATGTACGTAAGAAATAAGTCTTAAGGAAAAAAAAAGAAAGAGAAGCAGGTGCTGAGCAATGGTGTGGTGCATACTTTTAATCCCAGCACTCCAGAGGCAGAGGTAGGCAGATCTCTGTGAGTTTGAAGTCAGCTTGGTCTACAGTGTTATTTCCAGAACAGCCAATGCTACATTGGGGAACCCTGTCTCACAAAAACAAATGAAAAAGGAAAATTCGGATTCTGTCTGATTGTTCCCACCTCTTTGTGTTTTAGGGTTTATTCCCAGAGAGAGATTTCAAAGTGTGCCATGGAGGATTTTCCAACAGATCTGTCTTTGACCTAAAGCACGTGCCAGATAGCAGGTATGGCCAGTGTGTGTCCCAGACAACAGGAAATGCTCTGCAGTGTCCTGTCTTCTTACCACTATGCCCAATTCTCAGGCTTTCGACATGGGTGGGTGCACATGGGGCTGGGCTACACAGAGATTTAGGACATGAAGAAGCCCTTAGCTCAGCAGCCGTAGTGGAGGCAGCAGGTCTCTGGAGTTACCCCAGGGGCCAAATACAGAGTGGAAAGAGCTCACAAGCCTCTCAGAGGGCTCTCTTAGTCAAGGTGATAGCTCAGGCTTCCCACTTGTGTCCTTTCTAGGTGTCCACCATGACCTGTGGAAGCCTGGGCTCAGTCTGTGGCTCTCTCTGAGTCGTGATCCCATCCCGAAAGCAGGGTGAGCCTGCTCATCTGTTGAATGTGGGCAGCTGGTCCCAGGGATCCTGAGTGGGCTGGAGGGAAAGGCTGCCAGGGTGAAGGTGAGCTTCCTCTGTCTGAACTGATTTTCTGTCTCTCTGACAGGTTGCTGGTGACCAGTGGCCTCCCAGGGGCTCACTTACAGGTGTGGAGAATCGGAGAGGACAGTGGTGAGTGAAGTTGACCTGGTGGAAGCTGAGGAGATGGATCATACTCCTGTCTCTTACACTGAGCCAATGAAGAAGCACTTAAGGGAGGGGCCAGGGGACCGCTCCGTTCCTGTCTGCTTTTGTACAGCAAAGACAAGTTAGCATCCATAGTGTGCCAGACAGACCTAATGACAGCTTTGAACTCCTTCAGGGATTGAGTTAACCGACTCAGCTGCTGGCAGAGCACCTAGAGAGCAAGGCCTCCCAGCTGGGCACAGAGTGAGCTCCAGGACAGCTAGGGCTATATAGAGAAACCCTGTCTTGAAAAACCAAAGGGGAAAAAAAAAAAATTAAAAGTTGAGGCTGGAGAGATGGCCTTGCAGAGGACTTGGGTTTAGGTCCTAATAACCTGTAACTCTAGTTCGCAGGGATCAGACACCTTCTGACCTCCATGGGCACCTGCACACACATGGTGCACATAAGCTCATACGTGAATTCATACTTACACATACATAAAATTTTACAAAATGGTTTCCTTTATGTTCCCACTAGCAGTGTGCAAAGTTCCCATTTTTCCATGTCCTCACCTGTATTTGTCACTGTCTCTGTGCCTAAGGATTAGATCTGATGCCTGCTGGGCAAGCCCTGTCCTTAACCCTGCCTTTTAAAGCCGCTCTAATGGCTGTGCTGGTGCTTATCACTGTGGCTTTCGTTTGCCTTTTCCACTAACAGCGCTGAGCATCTTTCATGTGCTTGGGAAGCTGCTCATGTATTTACTGGAATGCTGACCTTAGACCAACAATTGGATTGTTGGTCTTTATTGAGTTAAAAAAACGTTTTTTGTAAGTGCCAGATACAAGCTCTTCATTAGCTACATTCACTAATAATTTATCCGAGGTTGGTGGTTTTTTCTCCTGAGTGTGTATGGTGGTAGTATTTTGCTTTCATTTTTTGAGACAGGAATCCTAATTGGTCTTATTAAACACCCAGAGCCAGATATTGGGGTAAATGCTAAAAGATCAGAATTCAGAGGAACAAGCTTGTCTTGTTACCTCCAGAATCTTAAAAAAGCCAAGCATCAGTGGTGTAGAGTGCAGAGACCAGAAGAAGCTAGCTAACCAAGCAGCCTGAGCCTGAGGTAAAGGAAAAGTACAAAGATGAGAACCAGACAAAAATAAAGATTACATTCCATTCCAGCACTAGGAGATAGAGACAGGGAAGCCAGAGCTTGAGGCCAGCCTGGGCTAACAGGAAAAACCCCCATAAGATGTCGCCGTCGGCAAAGGAGCTTGTTGCAGGCCTGACCATCTGGCCATCTAAATTCAATCCCAGGACCCACACAGTGGGAAGAAAAAACTGCCACCTGCAAGGTGTACTCTGCACACAGATACAATAAAAAATAAAGTCAATATTTCAGTGAAAACGAAGATTTTATTCTACTTGAAGCATTTCTTTCAAATTTGTATGAAAGGCAGTCAGTCCTTCCTGTTTTCCCAATTTCATCAGCAACACCTGCAGTGCAGCCGGGAGCCGCCAAGTCTGGCAGACTGTGAGCTCACAGCATATTTTTGAAGAAGGGGACTTGTTCATGGACTCAGAACTTCTGACTGGAGATGTCACTGACAGCCCCTTCCCTCCCTTCTCCTGGCTCCTCTCAGACAAACAAGTCAGACCTGTCTGTGTGATTTCAAGATGGCTGCACTGACTCATTGTCTCCCATTAGCAAAAATAGTTCATAAGGCAAATTATGAAGACGTGAAAGTGATTCTGGCAGGTTCAAGACTGCGAACAGAGCCTGAGTGCTTTTGTCTCAGCAGCGTCTCCCCAGCCCTGGCCCCCTCTTTCCCTTGGCCAGTCCTCGCTGACACTCTGCCCTTTGACCTCCTTCCCTTCAGATGCCATTGAAGCTGTCAGCACCATTGATGTACAGGACCGACAGGAGAGTCTCTGGTCGAGGGTGTCTGTCTGCCCCTCTGTGGCACCTGGAATCCTCCACGGGGCACGACTTAGTGGCCTGAGGACTGTGGACGTAGAATCCCAGAAGATCACCTACAGCTCAGGTACTGCCGCAGTGCACCCCCAGCTGGCTCCTCCAGCCAGCTCCCAGATGCAGACCTCGCTCAGGCCTCTGCCAGCCCCTGGGGAACCTGGGCCATGCTGTGTAAAGCCTGGCCTCCTGAGCTCAGCATCCACCCAGTAGGGCAGACTGGTAAGATGAAGGAAAGGTGGAAACGTGACTTATGTCTGCCACATTGCCAGACATACCCAACTCTAGCACTTTTCTTTCTTTGCCCCCCTCTCCTCTAGGTACTAGTGACAGTGAGCTGTTGAGCAGCCTTCAGGCCCTAGATGCAGACACCTTCGCTTTCTGTGGCACCTCAGGTCGGCTGGGGTTTGTGGACACCCGCCAGAAGTGGGCACCGTTGGAGACTCGCAGCTGCAGCCCTGGCTCTAGTGGAGAGAGATGGTGTGCACAAGTGAGGGACAGGGGCCAAGGCCCTGGGCCCTGCATTGCCAGCCTTGGCTCCGATGGGCAGCTCTGTCTCCTTGACCCCCGGGATCTCTGTCATCCTGTGAGCTCAGCCCAGTGCCCAGTGTCCAAACCCAGCCCTGACCCAGAGCTGCTGCAAGTGACTTGGGCTCCAGGCCTGGACAATTGCTTGGCTATTTCAGGTACTGTTGAGAAAGATATGTCTGTTACACCACTGCTCTGGTCTCAGCTCCTCAAAGGCAGGTTCTCCCCACCCTAGCCACTGAACTTGCACCAAGTGGCAGTGGCCCTTATAAGTGAGCAGAGGTTCGGGTGTATTGAGAGACTTGTAGACAGTATGATCCGGAACAGCCAGATCCGACAGCACAGAGGGGCAGCCGGCCCCGGAGCCAGCCGCTGGTCCGCTTGTGTTTTCACTGTAGCCACGGCAGCAGGCTCCTGAGGGTTCTCGGTTGTGGGAATGTGTTCAGTGGGGCACATTCCATCTGGAAGCCGGTGAGAGAGGTCTGTTGAGAGCTCCAGAGGGGAGTCCCAGGGCCCAGAGAGAGCAGAAGAAAGGATGTGTGCCAGAGAGAACAGGAAACAGGAGGGTTAGAGACAGATGGACGAGAGCCAGCACTACAGACAAGGCTGTCTGCTGTGGACCTGGAGGGGGGATTGGAATGTGGAACAAATTGGGAAGAAGTTTCTGCTGCCTCCATTTCCTGTGGAGATACTGCTGTGAGGATTAAAGGCACATGTTGAAGTTGGGGACATAACTTAGTAACGCAAGCCTGAGGATCTAAGTGTGATCCCCACAATCTGTGTAAAAAACCTACACGTTGCCAGGCAAGATGGCGCAAACCTTTAATCCCAGCACTTGGGAGACAGAGGAGGTTCTCTGTGTGTTTGAGGCCAGCCTGGTCTACACAGTGTTCCTGGTCAGCTGAGGTTGTCTCACAGAGAGAGAGGGAAGGAGGGAGGGAAGAAGAGGAGGGAGAAGGGGAGAGAGAGAGAGAGAGAGGGAGAGGGAGAGGGAGGAAAAGCTGGATGTGGTACTGTGTTCTTATAATTTCAGCACCAGGGAGGCAGAGACAGGTAGGTCTCTGGGGCTCATTGGCCAGCTAACCTACCCAAGTTGGTGAATTCTAGGCCAATGAAAAGACCTATGACAAAAACCAAGGTGAACTGTGCCTGAAAAATGATACCTAAGGTTCACCTCTGTGACCTTCACACACAGACACATGGTGCATCCACCTCAGGCCTAGACATGGGATGCATACTCTGGATGAGTGATACGTATTCACAGGTGCTCATGGAGACATCCCTCTGATGTCATGGAGACATCCCTCTGTGGGTGGCCTCTGAGTGTCTGTGACGGAGGAAGTTGCCCAAGAAAGTGAGGGATGTAGGGTTACTCCTCTCTTTTCTGTGTTTTTCTCCAGGCTTTGATGGGACAGTGCAGATCTATGATGTCACATCGTGGGATGGAAAGAAAAGCCAAGTAGAGCCTCTTTTCACTCACAAAGGCCACATCTTCCTGGACGAACATGAGGCTGGCACTGCCCCTCTGGTCACCACTCATACCTGGCACCCTTGCAAACCCAGAACTTTGTTATCGGCTGCAAGTGATGCCTCTCTGCATGTGTGGGACTGGGTGGACCTCCAGGCCTCCCGTTGACATCAGCAGTTTCCCTCCTGGGCCTCGTGAGAAGAGGGTGAGTTGCTTGAGTGGCAAGGACACCGATGCAGGACTGTGAGTGAGCCCGGGTCTGCCACAGCTGTTGGCCTCAGGAAGCCAGCCTACCCTTCCTGTCCTTTTGCTTTTCTGTAAAATGAAGGTGGGGTAACTACTGCCATGGCTGTGGGGAGTCACCAGTCTCCAAGAATAATTGGTAGGACCGTGTGACACAGTGTATTGGTTGAAAGCGACTGTTGAATCTAGGAGCCCCGTCCCTCCAAGTGAACAGTGGCAGCGGTGTGTTCCCGTCTTCTTCACACCATCATGGTGAGAACAGGAGAGCTGCAGTGTGAATGTGGCTTTGAACTTTTTCATTAAGGAAATAATATCGACGGGTCAATAAACATTGGAAAAAGTAACAAGCAAATAGCTATTTGTTCATTTAGTTTTGTGGGCAGGGGATTGAATCCAGGGCCTGATGTACTAAGTTATGTCCTAACCTCTTTTAAATTTGAGTTTTTCTGTATGTGTGTGTTTGTGTGCATGCACATACATGCGTGTTTGTGTCTCTGTGCACACGTGTGAGTGTGGACTCTAGGAAGAGCTGGCAAGGTGGGCTGAAGGATACATCCTGCTTCCTGTGTGCACCATGACATCTGTGCATGCCAGCAGAGTGAGCCTGTTTTCCTCCCTGTTGGTTGAGGGGCTAGTCTTAGTCAGTGCTCTATTGCTGTGAAGAGACACTGTGAGCACAGTAACTCGTATAAAGGAGAACATCTATTGGAGCTGGCGTTCAGTTTCAGAAGTTGAGTCCATTATCATGGTGGGAAGCATGGCAGTGCACAGGCTGACATGGTGCTGGAGAGGTAGCAGAGAGTCTACATCTGGATCCATGGGCAAAGGAAGAGAGTGACACTGGGCCTGGCTTAAGCTTCTGAAACCTCAAAGCCCCACCCCCTGTGATACGCTTCCTTCAACAAGGCCACACCCACTCCATCAAGGCCACACCTCCAATGCCACTTCCTAAACGTCCATGGAACCATTTTCATTCAAACCACCACAGGTCTTGGGTTGGAGAGATGGCTCAGAGGTTAAGAGCACTGGCTGTTCTTCCGGAGGACCTAAGTTCAATTCCCAGCATCCACATGGCAGCTCACAGCTGTCTGTAATTCCATTTCCATGGAATCTGACACCATCATACAGGCAAAAGCCCATTGTACATTAAAATAAAATAAATTAAAAAAAATCACCACAGTGCTCATCCTTATGACCTTATTTGACCTAATTTGTAGACCTCAATTCCAGATATTACATTGGGGGTTGGGGCTTCAGTATATGAGTGGGTATGGGGTACCACACTTCCTTTCTCAGCTCTTAAGAAATATTTGGGAATAACAAAAACCTAATTATGTTTTAAAGTAAATTTTATTTATTGTTTTTAAGACAGACTCATTTGTAAAAGCTCAGACTGACCTTGGACATGAGCCTCCTGAGGCCATTCCCAGTAGATGTGGACACAGATGTAGATTCTCTTCCCATTAGTACAAGGCTGAGATCTCAGGCGTCCTCCGTCTTACCTCAGCTTCCTGAGTAGCTAGGACCAGCATGGGAATAAACTCTTGGACTATTTTACAGTGAAGTTGACAGAAGTTTGGCTTTGGAGAGCTCTGAGATTTTCAGTTTCACATGATGTTCACGCTCAGTTTCTCAAGTGTTCTCAGTCATTCCCGCCCCCTCCTGAAGCTCATTCCGTAGCTCTGCTCAATGGTGTCACACTGATAGTTTGAAATTGGCCATGGTGGGAGTTTGTACATCTCAGTAACTGGCAATTGTTACAAAGCAGGGCTCTTGTTTCCCCCAGCAGTATTTCACTAAGTGAGAGCAAAGTGAGTCATTTCAAAAGTCAGAAAGTGATGTGTGATCTAGAAGATGTTTTGTTTAATGTGTCAGTCAGGGGCTGGTCAGGAAGACCAAACCCACACCGGGTAATTTAACTGAGTTTAATGGTACAGGATGTAAAGGACGGTGAGGCGGAGGCAGACAGCTAGGGTAGGTCTGTATGGAGCAGTCGCCTCCAGGCGGGAGCTGTGCAGTGCACTTGTGTGGCCAGGCCTAGATGATGGAGCACATGAGAGCCGCCTCAGGGGCTCTCGATCTACACAGAAGACGGCTGACTACTACAGAAAGGTCAGAGTTGAAAGAAAGGTTCAGAGGTGCTACGGATTTCCCTTCAGATGAGCCGAGTTAAGAAAGGCATCCTCACCCACAGGCCGAAAGCCTTAGCAGAAAGAGGAAGCCAGGCCTAATGGGGCCTTCAAGGGAGCCAGAGCCTTCCTTTCAAGTCCTCCCTCTTTGTCGTTCTCCCCGCCAAGAGGTGAGGGGGTGTTAGTTCCATACCATGTGACTTAGCCTAGCCTGGCCTAGGTGCCCGCAGTCAGGAGCATACTGACAAAGGCTAGCTAGAATTCAGTATTGTCCTTGGTCCACGGAAAGGGGGTGGGGCTGGCCATGCTCACAGCTGCAGGTAGAAGAGATACTAAGAGAGACTACATCTTTTTTTTTTTTTTTTTTTTTTTAGATTTATTTATTATGCATACAGTTTTACAGAAGAGGGCGCCAGACCTCATCATAGATGGTTGTGAGCCACCAAGTGGTTTTGCTGGGAATCGAACTCAGGACCTCTGGAAGAACAGTCAGTGCTCTTAACCTCTGAGCCATCTCTCCAGCCCCCCCCCTTTTTTTTTTTCCAAAACAGGGTTTCTGATGTGGGATGTCTTTCTGTATGCTGTGAATAGCATTGATTAATAAAGGGACTGTTTTGGCCTAAGGCGAGGCATCTTAGAAGGAAATCGAGCATAGATACAGGGGGAAAGAGCAGAGTCAGACAGAGGAGGAAGATGTAAAGGAATGCAGATAAGCCACAGGCCACGTGGCAAGACAGATGAATAGAAACAGATTGAGTTAAAATGCAAGAGCTAGCTAGCAATATGCCTGAGCTATAGGCCAAGCAGCGTGTAATTAATATAAGCCTTTGTGTGATTATTTGGGACCAAGCAGCCATGGCAGTTTATTTGGGACAGCTGGTTTAAATCTTGGGGCAAGGCCAGGCCAGAAATCTCATTACCACAGGTTTCTCTGTGCAGCCCCGGCTGTCCTGGAACTCACTCTGTAGACCAGGCTGGTCTCGACCTCACAGAGATCCACCACCGCTGCCCAGCACAATGGCTTCCTTTCCTTTCAGTTCTTTCCCAGAGAAAGCCTTCCTTGAGGGGGCCTGGCTGGATCTGGGGGAACAAGAAAGGCAGTTGTGGAGGTGATGCTGAAAACCTAGTTTCTCTCAGTCTTCTCCAAACATTCCTGAGTGCCACACGCCACACTGGGTGCTAGGATGATGTACTGACCTGTGTAACAGGGCTTCCCATGTGTGCTTGGTGAGGGAGCAGGTTCACACAGGGAAGGTGACTGCAGTGGATCCTGTGTTACTCAGTGACAGGACATGAGCTCAAGCCCAGCACTCATGTGTTTCCTGATGCCTACCACTTTTACAAGCTGTAGCTCCCAGCAGCCTGTCATTAGGAGGCCGGAAAAAAAAACACTGATCAAGACCCCAGACTTGGCCTGGCATGATGGTGCATAACTTAATCCCAGCACTCAGGGAGACTGGATTCCAGGCCAGCCTGGACTATGCAGTGAGCTCTGAGCAGGGCTACATGGCAAGACTCTGTCTCAACAACAACAAAAGGCATCAGACTTGGATCCCATGGGTCAAGGGATAAGTCATTGCCCTGCATCAGTGTCTGTCTAAAGTGGCATAATCATAGTCCAGTCTCATGGGGTGGCTGAGTGGTTATCTAAGGCCATGGGGCAGAATTCTTAGCACAGGCTGGCACAGTAAATGTTAACTGTAAGCTGTTTTTCTTATTTCTTGCAGTGTCAAGGATTGAACCTGGGGCCTTACATATGTTAGGCAAGTTGTTTTATCAGTGAGCCATATCCCAGCCCTGGCTTCATGTACTGTTTTTTTTTATTTATTTTATTGTAAACAAATTATAATATATCTATATTTTTTTCCTCTCAAGGACAACTTGTGTACCTCAGGCTGGTCTCAGATTATTGCTGTGCAGCCAAGGCTGACTTTGCTCTGCCCATCTTCCTGCCCTCACCTCCAAGCATGGGGATTAGAGCGCATGTCACACCACCTGGCTTCTAGAGCAACTTTTCTCTCTCTTTCCTTTTTTCTTCCTGCTCCTCCTCTTCCTCCTCCTCCTCTTTTGTTTGTTTTTCAAGGCAGGTTTCTCTGTGTAACAACCTTGGCTGTTCTTCAACTTGCTCAATGGACCAGGCTGGCCTTGAACTCACCAAGATCAGTCTGCCTGTGCCTCTGAGTGCTGGGGTTAAAGGCGTGCACCACTACCTCCTGGCTGCAACTTTTCAAATAAGGTAATTTCATGCATTTTCCACTACAGCATATTATCTCCCTGTCTGCCTCTCTCCCCTCTGTCTATCTCTGTGCATGTCTCTCTCTCACCTTCTCTCCATCTCTGTCTCTCTCTCTCAGAAGAAAGGTTTATTCATATCTACCATTATCATTTTCATCTTGAGAGATTTCACAAATAAATAGGTGCAATTTTAACAATATTTTCTTAAGCTAAGTGATACCTTTGACCCTAGCACTCCAGAGGCAGAAGTAGAGGGTCTCTGCGTTGCAGGCCAGCCTGGTGTACCTAGTAAGTTCCAGGGAAGCCAGGTCTCTGATGTGGGATGTCTTTCTGTATGTTGTGAATTGGATAATTAAGGAACTGTTTTGTCCTATGGCAAAGCAGTTTCTAGGCAGGCAGGAAATCCAAGCATACATAAAAGGGAAGGAGGGTGGAGTTAGGGATGTTGCAAGCTTCTGCCCAAGAGAGCAAGATGGAATGGAACACAGGTAAAGCTACTAGCCATGTGGCAAGACATAGATTAATTGAAATGGGTTAAGGTATAAGAGCTAGCTGATAATGAGCCTGAGCCATAAGGCAAACAGTTTGTAATTAATGTAAGCCTTGGTGTGATTATTTGGGGCTAAGTGGCTGCAGGTCCAGTCCTCCATCCAGATGGGCCAGAAACTTCAGGCTATATGTCTCAAAAAACTAAAATGAATAAAATACTTCTTTTTGTGCTTAACAGACTCTGGGCCTTGCCCACTGTAGACAAACACTGTACTGCTGAGCTGAATTTGCAGCCTCAATCCTTTTGAGTAAGAAAGTGACTGTAGTCAAATCAAAATTAGCACATGTGGGCTGGAAGGCTGGCTCAGAGATTTAGGGCATTCAGTGCTTTGCAAACCTGGGCTTAGTTCCCAGCAGTCTCACAGTGGTCACACTGTCTATAACTCCAGTTCTAGCCTCTTCAGACACCAAACACACATGTGGTCAAACACCCAAAACCTTAAATAGAAACAGAGCACGTGTCAGTCATCACATGTGACTGCTGGAAGCAGCCCCGTAGCTAGTCTACAAATTTCACTCAGTGGACTAGTGTCCCATTTGGAACTGTTCAAAATGTCTGTTCTCCCTAAAGATTATAAAATATGCAGTATAATACCCAGAATTCCTCATTACTTCACTAAGGGGAAATGTGGGGAGTGGATGAAGTCCTGAGTGGATGTGTATTGTTGACATGGATGCTGCTGTGCCGAGAACCCAATGCCTCAGACCCATGGGAATAGCAGGCCCTCCCCCAGGTTAGGCTCAGGGACAGCGAGGCTTTTCCCTTCTCCAAGAACAGGCGCTGAAGCCTGCCTAGTGACATACACTTTTAATGCCAGCACTCAGGAGGCAGAGGCAGGCGTATTTCTGTGAGTTCAAAGCCTGGTCATCAGGGCTGCTACACAGAGAAACTTGTCTTGACAAAAAGGAACAAAGGCTGACAGTTTCTAACAGCTACAGCCACCTCCTCCTTCAGGATGACTGCAATCTGAGACTCCTCCTCTACTGGATTAGGTAACCTGCCTCCCTGATCAGCTGAATACAGAAAACATACCTTCTTGAGTCATAAATTCACTGAGGTTCCAGAATATTGGTGTGTTTCCATCAGAGACCACAGCCCACCTAATCCCAGCTTTTCTGTATGTGTTGATGGTCTCTCATTTGTTTCATTCCCTGTTTCTTTCCGGTCAGGTTATATCCAAAGCTGTGCAGGCCACAGCAGGGAAAACACTCAAGATGGCAGGTGAGCATTACATGGAATCTTTGAGTCCAAGAAGTGTCTAGCAAATGTTACTGAAAAGATAAGGTTTTTTTCTGGTCTTTACAGTATAATGCTTCAGGTATTGCTGGATTCCCACCAAAGAATTCTTCAATTGAAAAGTGAGATGGGTTGCTGGAGAGATGGCTCAGAGGTTATGAGCACTAACTGTTCTTCCAGAGGTCCTGAGTTCAATTCCCAGCAACCACATTGTGGCTCACAACCATCTATGATGAAAAGTGAGATGGGGCTGGAGAGATGGCTCAGAGGTTATGAGCTCTCAGTATTTCTTGGAGGGGGCTGGAGCTTGGTTCCCACATCACCCTTTTCTGGCCTCTGCAGGCACCCGCATGCACATTCACACATGTACACATACACATAAATAAATTGTTAAAAATTTAAAAATATTTTAAAACAACCTGTGCCATTTTTTTCTTGCCACTCTAAGAAACAAAAACTCCAACTCCTGATTTCTGGAATATTACTTTGAAAACCATCTCCAGCAACAGGTGCTCTGCAAATAGACAGTTTGAAAGGGCTAAACCATCAAGAGGAAACTGAGTAGAGCCACATCTTCGCAAACAAATACTTGGTAAACAGGAGCTTCTGTGTTACAGGGTATTTGATCACACTGTGTGAAGATGTCTTTGTTTTATCTCACCTGCCTAGGGCACCTTCTGATGGCTTTAATAAAGAGATGAATGGCCAGTAGCTAGGCAGGAGAGGATGGGCGGGACTTCTGAGCACAGAGAGGAACTCAGGAAGACTCTGAGAGACAGAGTCTCAAGGAGGAAGTTGGACAGGTAGTACTGAAGAAAAGTAGCCGAGCTTGGCAGAACATAGAATAATATAGTCAGGTTAAGTTATAAGAGCTAATTGGTCAGGTTTTCATACTTAATGATAAGTCTCCGTATCGTTATTTGGGAACTGGTGGTCCAAAGAAAGACCTGCTATACTTCTGTCAACACGTACTAGGCTCTTCCCACTAAGTTCCAGGAGTGTGTAGATGTGATGTTTTCTTTTTTTTTAAAAAACTTTATTTATTTATTTATTTGCCTTGGTGTTTTGCCTGGAACTGGAACTACAGACAGTTGTTAGCTGCCATGTGGGTGCTGGGAATCGAACCCGGGTCCTCTGGAAGAGCAGAGGGTGCTCCGCTGAGCCATCTCTCCAGCCCTGATGTGATGTTTTCTAAAGTGGTTCGATAGGCCAGGCATGGTGGATCTCTGTGTAGTAGTCTGGTCTATACATTGACTTCCAGGCCAATCAAGGATACATAATGAGGCCCTGTCTCAAGAAACAAAGTTGTATAAATACATTTTTAAACATAAATTATCCATTTATTTATGTGATGGGTGTGTGTATGTTGTGTATATGCAGGTGACAAATGATACAGCAGAGGGCACCTCGAGCCTTGGTCTTCATCCTCCACCTGCCGAGGCACGCTCTCTTCTGGCTTGCTGCTGCATGCTCAGGCCATCTGGCCATCAAGATTCTGGGGTCCTCTGGTCTTCTCGCATCTAGCTGAAGGTACAATGGGATTACAGATTCAAACTCAGCGCCTCGTGTTTGCCAGCAAGCACTCTTCCCCTCTGCTCTTTAAAAATGTGTTTGTGTGTGTGCATGAGTGTGTAATCATGTGTGAATTCCTTGGAGATCAAAGGACATCAGATAGCGGTCCTCACCCTCCACCTTATTTGAGATAGAGTCCCCATCATTTTTCTGCTGTGTACACTTGGCTCATGGTCCATGATCTTCTGGGAGTTTTCCTGTCTCTGCCTCTCATATCACTGTAATTTGCTGAAATTACAGATGTGCATTAGACACTTTTACATGGGATCTGGGGATTTGGACTCAGGTCTTTGTGCTTACACAAGTGTTTTTACCCACTAAGATATCTCCCCGGCCCTGAATTCTTAAACCCAAAAAATGTCTTGAATACTGGAACAACAATAACAATGACAGAACCCCACAGCCCATCAAAATGACTGCTTTCAACTGACCAGGTTCATCTGGTAGGTCTTCACACACCAATCCTGTTGCTCTGTGTCTGTCCATGGTGTTACTAGAAACAGGCAAGAAGACACTTTTGCAAAATGGGCGATAGTGGCGCCCACCTTTAGTCCAGCACTCTGGAGGCAGAGGCAGGCAGATCACTATCTACAGAGTGAGTTCTAGGACAGCCAGGGCTACACAGAGAAACCCTGTCTCAAAGAGGTGGGGGGTGGGGGGTAGGGGGCTTTGTTGTGGAACAGAGAAAACCTCTCCAAATGTGAGTCACTCTATATTACCAGTTGAATAGAGCGCTTGGTTGAGCTGTATTTCAGGATAGGTGGTAAATATTTGCTCAGCATTTTCCTCCTGAGGAAACAGAATAAAAATCATGACTGGTAACTTAGTCCCTAATGCTGCTCCCAGTACTCTGGAGAGGAGAGCTCACCACTGAGATCACCCCCCCCACCACACCCAAATGTTGGGACACAGTCTCTGGGCTCTTCTTAAGACCCCTCTGGTTCTTCATTACTCTACTCTGTTGTGTCTATTGTTACTGCTCCCTGGGAGTCTCCTGTGGTACAGAAGGCTTCCCATCACCTCTCAGGCGTCAAGAGATGTCAGCAAGCATCCAGGAAGACTCAACAGAATGGCTATCTTATCCCAGGAGGTGCTTGGTGCTCCTGGCTCTGCAGCAGTAGGCTGCAGGCTTTTGAATCATTAGTAACACTGTTCCTGGGTCCGCAGGTGCTAAGATGCTGTAGGAACCCAGCCACAGTGCGGTCAGCCCTCCTACATCACTGCTACCTTATCCCCTAGACGCTGTCGGCCACTCCTGCCTGTGCAAGGCTATGCTGGCTGGTTTATGTAAGCTTTACACAAACGGTAGTCGTTTGGGAAGAGGAAACTTTGATTGAAAAAAAATGACCCTACCAGACTGGCCTGTAGGCAAGCATTGCCTGATTGATGATGGATATGAGAGGACCCAGCTCAATGTGGGTGGTATCACCCCTGGCAGATGGTTCTGGATGCTGCAAGACATACTTCACGTGGCATCTGCTTGAGTTACAGCCTACAGATTGCTGTCCTGACGTCCCTCAGGGGTGGACTGTGACCTGGAAAGAAACCCTGTCTTCCCCAGTTGCTTTTGGTTGTGAGATTTTATCACATCAACAGAACCTGAAGACAAAGGCCACGCTTGTTCTCAACACTGGCACTATGTCAGGCTTAGCTCTTTCCCACCTGCTAAGAGTACTCCCCCAGCCAGGCATGGCAGCACACGCCATTAATCCCAGCACTCAGTAGACAGAGGCAGGCAGATTTCTGTCCGTTCGAGGCTAGTCTGGTCTACATCAAGAGTTCTAGGACAGCCAAGGCTACACAGAGAAACCTGTCTCAAAAAACAAAAACTCTTGCACTCTCCTCTCCAGGTAGTGAGTATATAAGCTCTGGCTCTGTGGTTCTTCCTGCCCCATGTGGGAATTTTTTTTTTTTTTTTTAAAGATGTATTTGTTATGTATACAGTGTTCTTTTTTTTTTTTTTTTTTTTTTTTTTTTTTTTTTTTTTTTTTTTTTTTTTTAAACTTTATTCATTTGCCTTGGTGTTTGCCGGGAACTGGAACTACAGACAGTTGTTAGCTGCCATGTGGGTGTTGGGAATCGAACCCTGGTCCTCTGGAAGAGCAGAGGGTGCTCTTAACCGCTGAGCCATCTCTCCAGCCCCGTATACAGTGTTCTATCTGCATGTATGCCTGCAGGCCAGAAGAGGGCACCAGATCTCATTACAGATGGTTATGAGCCACCATGTGGTTGCTGGTTGCAGGGAAGAGTAGCCAGTGTTCTTAACCTCTGAGCCATTTCTCCAGCACCTCAATTTGGGAATTTACAGTGGGCTTGTAGGTTAGAAACCTATTTGCAAGGAGATAAACAGAAGGTATATGCTTACTGAATCCAATCCTGACCAATTTGTACTCCAGGCAGGAAAGATAATGGTAAAAAAAAAAGTCGGGGCTGGAGAGGTGGCTCAGAGGTTAAGAGCACTGACTGTTCTTCCAGAGGTCCTGAGTTCAATTCCCAGCAACCACATGGTGGCTCACAACCATCTATGATGACATCTGGTGCCCTCTTCTGTGTACTGTATACATAATAAATAAATAAATAAATATTTTTCAAAAAGTTAAAAAAAAAAAGTCTAAGAAGATTCTTGGACCTGCACACACATGGTTTGTACACATACATACACTGACATAAAAATGAATCTTTTTAAGGTCTAATGCAAGGACTACTATAAAAACTCCGAAGCTAAGTTTGACTATAAAGAAAACGACTTTACCTCATGAGACTTGATGTGTAGAATTATCTGTTACTCTTTTAGGAGTCCCTTTCCTCCAGGCTCTGGTGGCCTGTGCATCCCCTGAGAGAAGTTAAAAGCCACATCGCTAAATGTCATCAGTTCAGTAGCACCATGACTGGGGAAGTAGCTGGGTAGAGCACTTGGCGGGCCTGTGGAAGACCTCGGGTTCCAGCCTCAAAGCTTGCAAACCTGAAAGGCGTTGCCTTGCGTGTCAGACTTCTCATCCCCATGAAGAAATATCTACCAAGTAAGGGAGAGAAGATTTATCTTGGCTCATGATTTCAAGACTTTCAGAATATCATGTCAGGGAGGGCATGGTGGAGCAGAGAAACTCACATCAGGCAGCCAGGAAGGAGAGAGAGAGAGAGAGAGAGAGAGAGAGAGAGAGAGAGAGAGAGAGAGAGAGAGAAAGAGAGAGAGAATGAATGAATGAATACTAGCTTGTGGTGGTCCTGGCTGGCCTAGAACTCATTATGTAGACCAGGATACCCTCAAACCCTCAAAGTTCTGCCTGCAACTGGTGAAATTCTTTGGGAATTTCTGAGTGAGAGTTGGTTAGAAAGGACCCAATCTAGTCAAAGGTGGTGAGCACATGGTACTGCTGAGTCAGAGGTGGTGAGCATGTGGTACCATGAGTTCTGAAACATCAGCATCCCCTCTCTTCCTGTCTGCTCTGTCCTATCAAAGCATGGCTGGCAAAACACACGGAAAACTAAAGGTGTATTTCTAGGACCCAAGCTCAAAGTCTGTCCTTCTGTATCCATCCAAATGCTATCAGGAGTTTTTGATTCTTTTTAGTGTGTGTAACATACATAATCATCTTTGTTGGCTAGGGGACTCTCAGCTGTTTTAAAGATTACTACTCGGGGCTGGAGAGATGGCTCAGCGGTTAAGAGCACCCTCTGCTCTTCCAGAGGACCCGGGTTCAATTCCCAGCACTCACATGGCAGCTAACAACTGTCTGTAGTTCCAGTTCCAGGCAAACACCAAGGCAAATAAATAAATAAATAAAGTTTTTTTAAAAAAAGATTACTACTCTTGGGTTTAACCCTATCTTATACCTCCCTACCAACCAGGTCTAAAATCTGTCCTTATCATAACATATGGTACCAGAAATATCACTCACCTAACCAGAGATATGGCTGGCTGCCCTATCGATTTTAAGCCAATGCCAGTTATCCCAGTGGTAGTACAGGTTTTTAATTCCAGCACTCAGAAGGCAGAGGCAGGTGGATCTCTGAGTTTGAGGCAGCCTGGTCTACAGAGTGAGTTCCATGACAGCCAGGGCAACACAGAGCAACCCTGTCTCAAAAAAACAAAGCAAACAAACCAATAGCACATGCTAATTACAGTCTAGCGGCATCTCCTCCCCCACCTCCGTGGTGAGGGGCCAGGCTATCATAGGCTTCCGAAGTCAACCTCAGTTCACCTGCTGTATCTTTGAACTATAAGGGAGCTTAAACTCTCTGTTTCACATTCCTTGGAGGGCTGGTACATACCTTCCCAGCATCCCCCCTCTTTCCACAGACGGCTCATTGTTCTTATGGACGGATAGCAACTCTACTCTGGGACTGGGACTCAAATGTTCCTCTGCTTCCCGCTGCCAGCCCTTCATCACTGCCTAGAGCAGACACATTGCTTCTGTTTGCTGCAAATGGATGTTTGGGGAACTCCGTACTGGTTCATGGGCTACTTCTCTGTCTGCATATCCTAACTCTAAGGATTCAAAGTGGTGAATGCTAAAAGTAAACATCTCAAGACACACAGAAGCAAAGGAGAAAGCGGCCACATGGAAACCTGCAGTAGCAGAGCGGAGTGTGGAAGCGGGGAAGACTTCCCTAGGAAACAGTTCAACTGTTTTGCAGTAGGCGCTGTAGTATTTAATGGAGAGGTCTCCGGTCTCCCTGGTGTCCACTCCAGAAGCAGTCTTGACCTTGTGCAGAGACCAACCTTCAGACAGCTAAAGCTATCCATTCTCCAGTCAGTCTGCATGAGGAAGCAAAATTGCAACTATCCAGACTAATAAGCAAATTTGTTTGACAGAAACAGCCAAGAGCTACACACTGCTGACAACCCAAGGTATGCCTCATTTCTCTGCTCCCAGTAGTCTGAACACTTGTAATATACTGTATATTTAATAAAAATTGTCTGGGATATCAGAGGGCAGAGCCATCTCTTCCAGCTTTTTTTGTTTGTTTCTTTTAGTTTAGTTTTATTTTTGAGACAGAGTTTTCTTTGTAACAGTCCTGGCATTTGTTTTTTAGACCAAGCTGGCCTTGAACTCACAGAGATACTCTTGCCTCTGCCTCCCAAGTGGTGAGACTAACAGCAAGCAGCTGTGGTGACGTCACCACTCCCTGACTTTCATGGCTTGGCTGTGGGTGATTCTGTCCTCTGATATTCCAGACAAATGTTATTAAATATACACTAAATCACTACAAACACATACTTCAGGGGCAGCCTTGGCCTTCCAGGCTCCAGCAAGTCCCCCTCCAAAGCCCCAGGCTCCCTTCTCTCTGGGCGCTGCTATCAGCCTAGCCTTAGACCTCCCGGGAAGGACAGTCGGAGGCTGTTCTGAGATAAGCAACTCTGGTATCTGCTCGAATACGTGGGGTTTTGTCACTGTGGCACAGCTTCTTCAGGGGAATGAGAACCTCAGAGCATCCTGATGCCTCTAGATGTGGAACCCTAATGAAAAAAGTGTCAGATTAGCTGGCTGGAAGAAGAGAGCCTTGCTGACTGCCCCAGGGCTGGTGAAATGTGGTTCTCTGTCGAGAAGCAGCCCCAGAAGGCTGCTAAGAGGAGCTTGAAGCTATGCTTGCATTGTAATTCACTCAGAGCCAAGAAGACTCAAGTTATCCATATGGGACAATGTGGAGCTCATATATGTGAATTGATAATCTACCCACCTTCCCTTGTTATGTTCCAAATAACTGCAGGGATTTTTGAAATAAAGCCCAGCGTGAATCTGGGGTCCTGCAAGCAGCTGTGTTTAGAGGCCTTCAGTTTCCTCCAGGTCCCCACCCTCCCAGCAGGTCACTGTTCTTGAGCTCCCCAATGAAGCGCTAGCTCCCCAATGAGAATTCAGACTGGATGCAGCAATGTATCAAGTGCTAAGAATCTAAGTTTAGCCAGCAAGCAAGACTAAGAGCCAAGCAGCAATGGTCTCATCTCAGCAGGAGCAGGGCTTACATTTCTCTTTCCTCTGTAATTACCTCTCCTATGCCTTCTCCCAGGCAAGAACTTCCAGGAAAAGGGTACATTAAAAAAAAAAATTATTTTAGGAGTTCAGGTATTTTGTCTGCATGCATATATGTATGTACCACATGCAGGCCTGGTGCCATGGATCATCTGGTATTGGAGTTACAGATAGCTGTGAGCCACCATGTGGGTGCTGAGACTTGAACCCAGGTCTTTTCGGAGAGCAGCCAGTGTTCCCAACTTCAGAGCCATTTCTCCAGCACCCAAGGTACATTCTTCTTGGAAGCCTATTTTGCCCAGAATTTAGTCTAAGAAGATGTGTAAGATGCCAGAATATGGGGCTGGAGAGATGCTCAGAGTGGTTAACAGCACTTGCTGCCCTTGCAGAGGACCAGAGTCAGGTCCCAACCCCCAGCACTCAAGATGCTCATAACCTTGCCTGCAACTCTAGTTCTGGGAGATTCCAGCACCTTCTTCTGGTCTCTAGGGTAACTGCAAGCATGTGGTACCAATACAAACAAGATCCTCACACAGTAATAATAGTGATAAAAACGGCTCGCTTCAGCAGCACATACACTAAAATTGGAATGATACAGAGAAGATAGCATAGTCCCTGTGCACGGATGACACACACATTCGTGAAGCGTTCATTTAAAAAAAAAGTAACTAATTCATTTTTTCTACATATTGGGCTTTAAATATCCCTAAAGTTGAAATGGTTACTGTGCACATTCCTCCAGTGAGGAATTTCCTGAGGCCAGTTTGAGCTGACTCAGCTAGAGACCACCACGAAGTACTATTCTTTTTTTGTTTTTTTTTAAACTTTATTTATTTTTATTTATTTGCCTTGGTGTTTGCCTGGAACTGGGATCTGGAACTACAGACAGTTGTTAGCTGCCATGTGGGTGCTGGGAATTGAACCCAGGTCCTCTGGAAGACTAGTCAGTGTTCTTAACCACTGAGCCATCTCTCCAGCCCCTAAGTATTATTCCTTACATCCTGTTTTGGGAAGCCGAACACCAATTTCTGTTTTTGTTTCATTTTTCTTTGCTTTGTTTTTTTCGTTGGCAGGCCCAGAACCCATTATGTAGACCAGGCTGGCCTCAGACTCAGAGATCCAATGACCTTTGCCTCCCGAGTGCTGGGATTAAAGTCGTGCGACACTATACCAGGCCAATTCCTGTTTTTTAGTTCTGTTTTCCCTGCCCATGGGTCATTCCATTCCAGAGCTTCCTTTTAGAAGCAGCACCTGGGTGGATCAGGCCGGAAGCTGAGGTTCAAGAGCTCCAAGGGCTAAACTATGTGTCTCTGGTCAGACTCTCAACCTTGTTCAGAACCTCTTAGCCTTAACGTAGTATCTCTCCCACACAAGGGATGGTTACTTCTTAAGACTGCAAGCTTTAAGAACAGACAATAAGGGGCTGGAGAGATGGCTCAGCGGTTAAGAGCACCATCTGCTCTTCCAGAGGACCCGGGTTCAATTCCCAGCACCCACATGGCAGCTAACAACTGTCTGTAGTTCCAGTTCCAGGCAAACACCAAGACAAATAAATAAATAAAGTTAAAAAAAAAAAAAAAGAACAGACAATAAAAATGTAGGACCACAGGAAGCTAATATTGGAAGTTATCACTCTGACTACAGCTCTGTTGGAACTGAAGCAGTCATGACGCAGGTACCCCAGTGACTTGCCCAGCTTTCTTGTTGGCTCAGGATGACCAGAAATGAAGGCTACTCTGATCCACACACTATGTATTCTGGAACGTTTTGTTGGCAAACACGGGACCCAGTGTGTTGGAAGCTACAAGATCAGGGATAACCTCTCCAGGCCCAGTGAGCAAGACCAGCTTCCATCACCAAGAACGCACCCAGCCAAGAGGACAGAGAAGCTTGACCCTGTCTTGTCCTGGCTGCACCCACCTGGTGGGACAGGAACAACCTGGAGCCTCTTCCTCACGGACTACAGTATGTCTTCTCATGACACTGAATCCTGAGCCGGGATCCAAGCTCAACTGGACAGCCCAAAGCCAGAGAACCCAGGACTCAGCAAATATTACAACGTCCCAAAGGCCTCGGCACTGGGACTGACAGCAGCATTAACCAGTAAAGCGTGAAGATGCAGCAATTTCCCTGAGGTGAATCATTGGGGGGGGGGGTGTGCCAAGAGAGGGCTTCCTGGTGTCCGGAGGAGGGTTGGTCCTAAGAGGGGGAGGGGCCCTCGCCACTGGGAACACCTGAGACCTTTTAAAGCTGTCACTTAATGGCAGGATCAAAGGTATTTATCCTTATTTAGTGTACAAGTGAATAACCAGTATGGAGCTCCAAGTCCAGTTGACATTTTCTGCAACATAACGTGCTTGTGATGCGAGGCTACATCACACAGCCCACTTCCTTATTTCCTGCACTCCCAGGCCTGGTTGGTTTAAAGTATCCTCGACTCTAACTTATCTACAGCCAAGTGTAGGCAATCCACCTGGGGCAAGCAGTGGACTAGAAGTATGCTGTGGTAGGGAAAAGAAAGCAGACCTGGGTTCAATTCCCAGCACCCTCATGGCAGCTCACAACTGTAACTCCCATTCTAGAGGATTTGACACCCTCACACAGACATACATGGAGGCAAAACACCAATGCACATGAAATAATTAAAAAAGAAAAGCAGAGCATTCCCAGTTGAGTAGGGTGGAGAGAACCTGTTCAAAAATGCTGCTTTGAACAGCGCAGTTCCCTGCAGAGCAGCGTGCTTCGTGCCCAGTGCAGATGTGTTCAGAGTCAGTGTGTGCAATACTGCAGACCGGGAGAACCCAGGAGGGGGAAGGCAGGGGGCAGAAAGGCACTCAGCACTCAAATTTATCTGGGTTTTCTAGGCTGCAATGGGTACCTTATCTGTAATCCAGCACTCGGAGGGAGGGAGGGAGGGAGGGAGGGAGGCTGGCTCCTGGCCAGCCTTGGCTATACAAAGTAAGACCTTGCCTCAAAAAATGTAGTGTTTTTGATGTTTGGTGTTAAGGACCAAACCCAGTACCTGACACACACTAACCACAGGTCTTTACTGGGCTCTCTCCATAGCCCCTTTCACTATTTACCAGGTGAAAATTCCAGACCTCAAGATAGCTGAACTGTGACTGTTCACAGGAAGAAGAACTGTGCAGAGGGAGGAAAGCCAGAACGTCAGTAAGGAGAGTGGGCCTTGAAATTCTATCTTCAGGAGTGATGAGGTGGAAGCCCAGGCCAGCACACAACTAGCTTCCAAACCATTCCCTGGACCAGCCTAGGGGTTTCAGAGTTGCCTTACAGACCAAAACGGTTTGACAAAGGTTTGGGGTTCTAATCCTTTGGTGGAGCACCTCTTCTTTCACAGATTTTACATCATCAAGCTATGACAGTCTGGGCAAATCATCTACTGGAATGAGACCTTTCACTCAGTAGCATTTCCCCACAGCTGCTTGAAGCAGGTGTTACACACTCAGAGTTCAGATACCCTAGGGTGAGCTTCAGAAAGGAATTCAGGAACAAGTGGGCCCTGGGGACACAGCCATTGCTCAGCTTCCCAAAGGCTCCATTCCTAGACTACAGGTGGCTGGGTAGGAAATGCAGAAAACCAAAGGCTATTGATCTCTATCTCAACACCTCTCCATCACTCACAAAGTTTATATCCACTTCCTCCATAGCTTTGGATAATTTTGTCTGAATTTAAAAAACTATTATTTTACCCCAAAATCTGAAAAGGCCTACTAGAACCCTTCGTGTGAAAATCTCCACGGCCACCTGAGAGACAGTGGGTGGAACAAGGCAGGTATGCCTGTGGAGTTCTCTGGCTGTGAGGTAGAGACCTTGCCCCAATGGGGTAAAGGGCCAGGGAAAATGATGTGTTACTTGCAAGGACTAACCAATTACAATTGCGACAATCTGGATCCTGAGCCCAATGAGGAGCAGGCTTTCTCCTTCTCTAGACAGGTCTCAGGGACTGAACTCAGGCTGTCAGGCCTGGTCACCATCTCCTTTACCCACTGAGCCTTCTTGGCTGCCTGAAACAGTTTTGTTATGTGGCACAGACTAATCTTAAACTTGGCATGTGGCTAGGATGGGTCTGAGTCTCCATTCCCCTTCTTAAGGCTTTAATAATAATAGACTTGAATGCCCAGGGCGGTGGCCAGTGCATGTAACCTGACACCACAAAAGTTGAGGCAGGAAGGAGATCTAAAAACCAAGGCCAATTTGTGGTATGCTCCTAGCCCCTGCCTCATATAAACCAAAGTAAAAATAAAAGTTTAAAAGAAACTAATACAGTGTAGGTAAGCGACCACAGGGGTGTGATTAGCAGGTATTAGTAATGGACTTACCACATACCCCAAGTCTCCACTGTCCTGAAGTGAGGCTACGTACTTACCTCAGAAAGTTGTCAGAGAGGAAGAGATCAGCAGACTCACTGCATTGTACCCTCTGATTATGCTATAAAATATTATGGTGTGTCTCAAACTATAAATGTAATCCAAAGGAGAATTCTATGGAGAAGTCATCCCATTATGACTTGACTCATTTGTCAAATACTAAAAGCAGAAGTGTGCCACACAATTTTTGTCTAGAACCAGGTCTGATGAGTTTCTCACTCTCTACCTCCACCATATACTCTAGGGCAGGTGCAAAGTGGCGTACCTGGGCACTGCTGCTCCGTTGTTTCTGCATCTGGATGCTGCTTGTATAAGTATATGCAGCTTGTGAAACTGAAATAAGCTATACACTTGTACTTATCTGCCATATTTCAGTAAAATCTTTGAAATAAGGGAACTGTCTCGGGATATAATTATATACTGGATTAATGTGTGAGAGTGGCTAGGCATTGGTGGCACATAAAACTGTAGTTCCTTGGGAGACTAAACACAGAAGGATCACTGTAAGTCTGAGGCCAGCCATAGCTACACAGAAAGACCCTTCTGGGATGGCTATTCTTGGTTGTCAAGTTGACTGCATCTGGGACTAACTAGAATCTACATGGCTAGGCCTGAAGCCATTCTAATAAATCTCTTTTATATAGAGAGGTTCATTCTGTAGGTTCTGGGTACTCTAGAGAACCTCACTAATATAGTCTCCAGTTTTGTTCTTTAAAAAAAGCAGTAAAAATAATATGTAATCTCTGAAGCCTCATTTCTTATCCAAATGGGGGCGAGGAGAGCATCCAGATTTCAACTACAGAATGAGGTTCAATAAAGAAGATGGGGGGCTGGAGAGATGGTTCAGTGGTAAGAGTGTTTGCTGCTCTTCCAGAGGACCCAAGTTTGTCTCTCAATACCCATTGGGGCAGCCCAACACCTCCAGCCCCAGGGATCTGACACACTTTTCTGGCCTCCTCAGGCACCAGCACATACATGGTACACACACACACACACACACACACAGAGCCTTTCCTTAAAGAGGTGGGGGAGATGGCTCAGCATTTAAAGACACTTGCTGCTCTTCCAAGAGGACCTGGGTGGCTCACAAATGTTCATAACTATAGTTTCAGGGGATCTGAACCCTCTCCTGGCTTCCATGGGCACTGCACAAATATGGTGAATGGACATATTGCTGGGGAAAACTTATTATAACTAAATAATCTGAAAGATTATTTTAAAGTAAGAGGTACCTGGTTTCCAACTGGCTTTTGACTATATGTGACATTTCAAAAATATATTATTTCATTGGAATTTTGGTTGATTTCTACGATGTTGTCAGCTGTGTGATTTATACAGGTAAGTACTGAGAGGCCACTGAAGTCACTATCTTATCAAAGGACAGTCTAAGGAACCCAATTCATTTTCTAAATCAAAATTTGGAGTTCCGTCTGCCTCTTGAATTAGTATATATCTCTATGGTGTGAGCCACCAAGAAGGTTCTTTTTTTAATGCTTTTTTTAAAAAAAATTACTTTTATTTTATGTGAATTGGTGTTTTGCCTACATGTATAACTGTGTAAAAATGTCAGATCTTGGAATTATAGACAGTTGTTAGCTACCATGTGGTTATTGGGAATGGAACTCAGGACCTCTGGAAGAACAGTCAGTGCTCTTAACTGCTGAGCCATCTCTCCAGCCCTCAAAGAAGGTATTTAGAGAGTTGGTATCATATACTGAGCTGGGTCCTAAAAAGAGTTTATAACTCCAGGACAGGTATGAACATTTAAAAATAAAATAAAAACAGGAAAGAAACATCAGCAACAAATTCCTTCCATAATAAAACTCCGAGGTGGCTATGTTGGTACATGCTTGCTTGTAATCCTTGCACTTGAGAAATTAAGTCATGAGGCTCCCAAGTTCAAGATCACCTTTGGCTGCACACAGAGTTGAAGATGGCACAGGCTCCATGGGAATGCTCCCTTCCTGGCAGGCAGCTCCTGCACCTTTCTGGACAGATTCAAATATCTGTCATTTGGGGGACTGGAGAGATGGCTCAGAAGTTAAGAGCACCCACTGTTCTTCCAGAGGTCTTGAGTTCAATTCCCAGCAACCGCATAGTGGCTCACAACCATCTATCTTGAGATCTGGTGCCCTCTTCTGGCACACAGGCATGTTGTATACATAATAAAACCTTCTTAAAAAAATACCTATTTGACACCTAATAGAAGTTTATAGTTTCCCTAACACCTAGCACAGTGATGGTACATAGCATTCAATGACTGTTTACCAAGTAAGCAAAGGGATGGCATCACAGATGGGACTTACAACCTACTTGGTTTCACAGTCTACCACCATCACTGCTAAGAACATCCTCCTGCCTAAATAAACTGATTCTGAGTAGAGATGACCTTCAATGTCGTCCCATTCCTTAACCAAATCTTGAGTGACAGGAAGCTAGGCTGGCTGGATTTGTATAGTACCGAACTTGTGATCTATCTCTGCCTCCCAAGTGCTTGGTTTGTAAGATTAAGCCACCACACTTAGCCTGGGTGACAAACATGACATATGGTTCTCAAATAGCAGTGGTGAGTAATTCAGTGAGAGGTTCCTCAGTCTTAGGTCACTTTCAGTTTGGGGCAGGACATGGGTACTGCATGGAAGTGAGCTACCGGCTTGCTAACAGTGAAGGTCAAGTTCTTTTTATTTTTTTCTGAAACTGGGTCTCATATGTAGTTCTGGCTGTCCTGGAACTCACTTTGTAGACCAAGTTGGACTTGAACTCACAGGGATTTGTCTGCTTCTGCCTCCTTAGTGCTGGGATTAAAGGCATGCACTACTATGCCTGCCC
Source organism: Sigmodon hispidus (assembly GCA_004025045.1). NCBI lineage: Eukaryota > Metazoa > Chordata > Mammalia > Rodentia > Cricetidae > Sigmodon > Sigmodon hispidus. The sequence continues at coordinate 72,155 of PVIH01008778.1, forward strand.
AAGTTCAAGCTTTTAACACACATTCAAAGGTAAGACTCAGGAGCTGGGCATGGTAACCCAGGCACATAATCCCAGCACTTAAGAGACCAAGGCACGAGGCTTATAAATTCTAGGCTAGTCTAAACTAGATAGTTCAAATCTATTGTTTTGTTTTGTTTTTTTTTTAAGCTGAGTCAGGAAAAGAATGGGACTCTACTTGTCAATATTCAACATCCATTTTTTTAACCGGCCCCGATGCCTCTTCCACAGGAGGTGAGGGCTTCACATGTCTCAGGAAGGCTGTATCCTCTTCCCCTTCCGTCTCCAGTCAGCACCATCTGCACTTCTATGGTAGCAGCTATGATTAAGTGTGAGTCTGCAGGGCAAACTCCTGATTCAAGAGGGGATTCTCTTTTTGAACAGTTTGTTTTTATTTTATGTGTATGGGTGTTTGCCTGCATGTATGTATGTGCACATGTGCATATAGTTCCTGTAGAAGTCAGAGGATCCCCCAGAACTGAAGTTCACATGGTTGTCAACCACCAATCAGGTGCTGGAATTGAACCAGGCAGGGTCTTTGGGAAGAGCAGCAAGCATTCTTAACTGCTGAGCCATCTCATCAGCTCCACCAGGAGATTTCTGATACCCTCAAAATGGACAGTTCCTTAAAAACAATGCTGTTGGTTACACCATGCTTACCATGATCCACATGCTAAACTACAGCTGTGCTGCTGGGGAGACTGCTTGGCTGGTCAAGTTTTCACCTGTGAAAGCATGAGGACCCTCCCCCCCCAGTTCAATCCCTGCACCCACCTGAAAGCCACATGTGCTATGAAATCTCTAACTCCAGGACTGGGAAGCAGTTCCTGGGGCTATCCAGCCAGGAGCTTAGCCTAAGCAGGGTCCCAGCTCAGGGAGAGACTGACTCAAAAAACCAAGGTGGACAGTGCCTTAGGAATGACACTGGAGCTTAGCCACTGGCCTCCACGGTCTGGGCACACACATCATCACACACACAATGAAAGCTGTACGGGACAGAGACTATAACTCAGTGGTGTGATGGCCTGGCATGCATGAAGCTTTGAACTGAATCCCCAACACTGCACAAACTGAGCATGGTGGCACACAATGCTAACCCCAACACTTGGGAGGTGGCAGCAGGATCAGAAGTTCAAGGTCAGTCTGAGCTATATGGGACCCTATCTTCAAATACTGTGTGCGTGTGAGAGTGTGTGTGTGTGTGTGTGTAAAATATGGATGGGGAGCAAAAAGTACACAGTGATGGAGAAATGTTTATGTGATGCACAGCACATAGTACTGTTTCAGTTGTCAGACAGCTGAAGGTTAGGTGTGAAGCTCTAAACACAAAGCTGTATGTGTTCAAGTGTGCTCCCCACCAAGCCAATGATACAGGATTGCCCGGGAACACACAGGCAGGCATACAAACCTAAGCTGACACCTTTCCTGGCAGTCACTGTCCCTCTCACCAATGGGATAGACACTGGGACATCAGTTCCAGGCCATACTCTGCCAAACTGTGATCTGGACACTATAAAACCAGAAAAGGGGGGCTGGAGAGATGGCTCATCGGTTAAGAGCACTGACTGCTCTTCCAGGGGTCCTGAGTTCAATTCCCAGCATCCAAATGGTCGCTCATAACCATCTATAATGACATCTGGTGTCTTCTTCTGGCCTACAGGGACACATGCAGGCAGAACACTGTATACATAATAAATAAATCTTAACAACAACAACAACAACAAACCTAGAAAAGGACCTATTACCCTGACCCGACACAAAAGCCAGCATAAGTGAAGCTGGGCACAGGGAGGGAGCATGAAATGTTACCGGCTTGGGGTAAAGGCACCTAAGTGGGTGGGCCAAGGTGATAGCAAAATAATCAGAAGCACACAGATAGTATCCAGTATTTCCTGAAGGCTCAGCTTAGGCTGCAGACAAACTGTCATCCCACATGGAGAAGTATCTCCCCATTTCGTGGGAACAGAAGCACAGAGGAATACAAAGACGGGCCAATCAAATCATGAAACACAATAGAAAAGACTTCCAACCTTCGGCTCTTGGACCCCATTCGGGAACTGCCCGGGACTCATTATAACAAGATAACAATGTCCTAGAAATGAGGACAACCACTATGGTTCTGGCAAAAACTCCCAAAGGGTATTTAGGAGAAAGGGCTCTTTTATAGGAACAAGACTGGGGGCACTGTGGGATCCTCCCTTCAGTCAGCTCCAGCATCTCCCTCCACTTCACTACCACTTCAGTAAAGTTTCTCTTTCAGGTGAGTCCTCTGGTGTGTAATGAAGTTGGAGCTATTGCTGAAGCCTTTGCCACAGTCGGGGCATTTGTAAGGTTTCTCTCCTGTGTGAATGCGCTGGTGTATAATGAGAACCGAATTCCAGCTGAAGCCTTTCCCGCACTCAGGACACCTATAAGGCTTATCTCCCAAGTGGGCTCTCTGGTGCATTACCAGAATGGAGCCCCGGCTGAAGTGCTTGCCGCACATGAGGCATTTATAGGGCTTCTCCCCGGTGTGGGTCCGCTGGTGCACCACCAGCTGCGAGCGCTGGCTGAAGCACTTCCCACAGTCGCCACATTTGTAGGGCTTCTCCCCGGTGTGAACCCTCTGGTGTTTGATGAGGTTGGAGCTCCAGCTGAAGCTCTCTCCACACGTAAGGCACTCGTAGGGCTTCTCGCCGGTGTGCACGCCCTGGTGCGCGATCAGGCTGGAGCTCTGGCTGAAGCTCTTCCCGCACACCTCACACTTGTAGGGTTTCTCCACCATGTGGGTTCGCCTGTGTGTGGCCAGGTTGGAGCTGCGGCTGAAGCTTTTGCCACACTCACTGCACTGGTAGGGTTTTTCTCCCGTGTGTGTTCTCCGATGGGTAATGAGGGCCGAGCTCTGGCTGAACTTCTGTCCGCAGTCGGTGCATTTGTAGGGTTTCTCTCCCGTGTGGATTCTCTGGTGTCTGATCAGGTTGGAGTTGTAACTGAAGCTCTCGCCACACTCCTTACAAGCGTAGGGCTTTTCTCCAGTGTGAATTCCCTGGTGAGTATTGAGGCTGGACCGGTTGCCAAAGCTCTTCCCACACTCAGGGCATGAGTATGGCTTTTCACCTGTGTGCGTGCGCTGATGCGCGATGAGGTTGGGGCTCCTGCTGAAGCTCTTGCCACACTCGGCACACTGGAAAGGCTTCTCGCCCGTGTGGATCCTCTGGTGCGTGATCAGGTTTGCACTCCGGCTGAAGCTCTTCCCGCAGTCCCGACATTTGTAAGGTTTCTCTCCGGTGTGCGTCGTTTGGTGTCTACTGAAGTTTGAACCGTCACTGAAGCTCTTCCCACACTCAGCACATTTGTAGTATTTCTCCCCGGTGTGGATCCGTTCGTGTATGATGAGGTGGGATTTCCGGCTGAAAGTTTTCCCACACTGGGGACATTCATAAGGCTTCTCACCCAGGTAGGTGCCTTGGAGGCCTATTAGCTGGCCAACTTCGCTTCCTTCGGATGGCATATCCCTGTGGTCCTCACCGGGGGCATTTCCCTGGGTGCTCCCAGAGCCGTAGTCTCTCTCAAAGTCACTCTCCCCATCAGATTGCTGACCACGTTCCCCTCCGGGTATTTTCAAGAACATCTTATGTGATTCCACATCCTCAAACATGTCTTGATTTGAGTTCTCTCCATTCTCACTCTGTATCTCAAAATCTGAAATTAAAATTAAAAAAAAAAAAAAAAAACAATGTCCGGTCAATTCCCTACTGCAATGAGAAAAAGAAACCAAAAATAAATAAATAAATAAATAAATAAATAAATAAATAAAGTTAAAGGAGGGGGCAGCAGCGCGGCTTGCCGTCAAGTCTGATAGCCTGAGTTTGATCCCTGGGACTGTAGTGTAGAAGGAGAGAACCCACTCCAGCAAGGTGTCCTCAGATTCTGTCTCTCTCACACTCACACACACACAAAGCATAGTTTGGTGGTGTGTGCTTGGGATTTCCATGCTGAGGAAGCAGAGACAGACAGATCCCTAGGATAGATAGATGTGCAGGCAGGTAGAGGTAGATAGACAGAGAGGTAGGTAGGCAGGCAGCCAGCCAGTCAGCCAGCCAGACAGAAGGATATGGGGCTAGAGAAATGTCTCATTGGTTAAGATCACTGGCTGCTCTTCCAAAGGACCAGAGTTCACTTCCTAGCACCACATGGTGGCTGAATCTGACACCCGTTTAAACTTCTGTGGGTGCTGCATGTATGTGGTGCATAAACAGACATATGGATAAAACATGTATTTATATACACATAAATATAATTATAAAACATGGGCAATGTCTAAGGACCACCCCCTGAGATTGTCCTCTGCCTTGTAAACACACACACAGAGTGGCTACAAAATTCTCAGCTTACAAAAGCCAGGTTTGGGGCTAGGACTGATGTCCAGGAGAAGAACATGTGCTAAGTATGTGAGAGGCTTTGGGTTCAAATTTCTTTTTTTAGTTTTTTTTTCCTAATGTGCATTGGTGTTTTGCCTATATGAATATCTGTGTGAGGATGTCAATCCCCTGGAACTGGAGTTACAGACAGTTGTGAGTACCATGTGGGTGCTGGGAATTGAATTAAGAACAGTCAGTGCTCTTAACCACTGAGCCATCTCTTCAGTCCCTTTGGGCTCAACTTCTTTTCTTTCTTCCTTTCTTTCTGTTCTTTTTTTTTGAAATCTACACAGTGTTCTGCCTACATGCCAGAAGAGGGCACAAGATCTTACTATAGATGGTTACTATAGAGCTACCATGTGGTTGCTGGGAATTGAACCCAGGACCCCTGGAAGAGCAGCCAGTGTTATTAACCTCTGAGCCATCTCTCCAGCCCCATAGTCTCGATTTCTACACTCCACAAGGACCCAAGTTCATTTCCTCTAGACTGGCTATTTAGTTTCCAAGCCTCATTATCTTTGTGGTAATCATTGAGTCTTACAGATTTAAGTTTCATGTCTCTACTTGTTTCTGCACAAGCAAATAAGATCAGGTAGGGATTTGAAAGTCCCAATTAACAGACAGTGACAAAGTACACAATGACCCTAATGGTCACCATGGTTTCTGGAGCTCAGAAGGTATTCAATTAAATCTGACATATGGCTTTTTTTTTCTTATTATCACAGAAATATCTTTCTCTACAGCTCAGTCTTGTTCAAAACATTAGGCTGCCTTAACTCAAAGCACTTGGGAGGCAGAGGCAGGCGGATCTCTGTGAGTTTGAGGCCAGCAAAACAGCCAAAGCTGTTACACAAAGCCCTGTTTCATACTCAAAGAGGGAAAAAAATGAGGCTATACTAATCTCTTCCATTAAAGTACATTTGGTGTTTATACTTGACCCTGCAGTGAGGGCTCTGGATGTCTCTGGGTGACTGGACCAACTCAGGAAGCAATTCAAAGAGCCCTTACATCTGTCTGTAGTGGGAGCTAGAGACTTTTTGGTTGGTGACACAAAATATTTATTTTCCTTGAAAATGTCAAACCTGGGGCCAGAGAGATGGATCAAGGGTTTGATTTCTAGCATCCACACACTGGCTCATAACCTCCTGAACCTTAGTTCTAGGGGATCGGAAGCTTTCCTCTGGCCTCTGGGTGGGTACTAGGTATGCACTTGGTACAGATATACATACAATAAAAATTTAAAAGAAAATGTCAAACCCTCTACTACCTAATACTTGGCAAACATTCTGATGAAAGAAATCATCAGAAAAGAGACTAAAATCTATCATAGGCTGAAGCCTATGAGGAACAGCTACAAACCAGGACCACACAAGTGTGTTGCTTTAATGACCCTACAGATGCTATGTACACCCAAGGAAATACATAGTATTAGAACCACTGACTGTCAGGAACACCAGTGTTGACAGGAAGTTGTCAACAGCACTGTTTATACCACACACTGCCCCTTAGGAGCCTAATGAGGAAGTTTTCTTCCTGACCTCAGTACCAAATACCTTTAATCTCAGCATCCAGGAGGCAGAGGCAGGTAGTCCTCTGAGTTTGAAGCCAGCCCGGTCAACATCTCAAGTCCCTATATCTAGTCCCATCCACAAAACATTCTCATTAGGGTCTTGGAGTAGTAAATGTTATCTCTGTCAGTAAGGTTCCATTTAAAGACATTTAAACACATTATTCAAGACAGGTTTTCTCTATGTAGCCCTTGCTGTCCTGGAACTCGCTATGGAGACCAGGCTTGTCTTGAACCTGGAGATCTGCCTGCCTCCTCCTCCCAAGGACTGGGAACTGGGATTAAAGGAGTGCATCCCCACCACCAGGCATGACTTTCAAATTTGGACCCTCCTGTCTACCTCCTAAACACTGAGGTTACTGGCACACACCAACATACCTACCTGCTGTGGGATGGTCTTTCTTTTTTTTTTTTTTAAACTTTATTTATTTATTTATTTATTTGCCTTGGTGTTTGCCTGGAACTGGAACTACAGACAGTTGTTAGCTGCCATGTGGGTGCTGGGAATCGAACCCGGGTCCTCTGGAAGAGCAGACAGTGCTCTTAACTGCTGAGCCATCTCTCCAGCCCCAGGATGGTCTCTCTGTAAACTATGAATATGTGCTGCTACCACTGGTTAATAAAGAAGCTGTTTTGGCCTATGGCAAGACAGGAGACAGTCAGGCGGGAAATATGAGAGACACATAGGAAGAAGAAAAGCCAGTTGGGGCAGATGTTGTGACCTGCCTGGAGAAGCAAGATGTGGAGTACAGGTAAAACCATGAAGCCATGTGGCAAGACACAGATGAATAGAAATGGGTTAAGTTGTAAGAGCTAGTTGGCAATGAGCCTGAGCCATAGCTAAAACAGCTTGTAATTAATATAAGCCTCTGAGTAACTACTTTAAAGTAGCTGTGGGACGGCAGGTGGGAGAGATTTGTCTGGATCCAGGAGTTAGGCAGGACTTAGAAACTTCCAGCTGCATCTACCTTTATATAATGCTTGATAGCTTGTAGTTGCCTATACAATACTGATCCTTGTTTTATTCATATGCTTCCTTGAGGCACAAGCTTTTTCTTCCTCACTATAGCCCCTGATTACCCACTTAAAAACAGAAGGCTATATCAGTCTGACTAAATCCATGTTTTAGAAACTAGAAATAGACTGTAAACTCTGTCCAGACCAGGTGCCTTGCTATCACGAGGTCACACAGCTGAGTTGCCTGGCTAGATTATAAACACAAAGAAAATCCAATTATTACTAGCTGGCAAATGAATTTTTGTACCCATTCCTGACCTCAATTCTGACTAGTCAAGTCTACTGAAAAAATTTTGACTCTAGCTCCTAATGAGGGCTATAGGTGTTCAGAAGGCTACAGGTAATCAGAAGTTACGCACAGGATAGGAAAATATATTTCAAGATTTAAAAACACTTTAATTGTCATTGTGCTACTGGAGAATGCCCTAGAGGGCTCATATTTAAAAAAAAATTAAGGCACACCTGAGTTCCTACCAAAGCACTTACAACATGGCTCTTTCTGTAAACACTTCTAGAAAGCCCAGCATTTCTACTAATCACAAGACGTTAGATAATGTAATGAATGATTCTTTGTTTGCGGCTGCAGCTGCACTTTATGACCAATTAAGAAGTTGAGATTTATTACTTGTACGCATTGGGGTGGCTCTGTTTCTTGTCATTTACTAAAATGTCCCTTAAAATGTAACTCCTATATTCAGCATGAAAGAGGCTATTGAGTATATATAGCTGTATGAACAAAAGAAAAGTTGCAGTCAACTTGAGAAAATACAGTAACCACCAACAGAGAGTATGTGAGTGTTTCCCTTATTTCCTAAAAAGACCCTCAGATAAAAAAAAAATAATTAAAAAACTTCTTAAAGCCCTTTGCTACTGAGGCATTTCTTTTATAGCCCTGGGAGCTGATCTCCCAGACTGCATTCAAGGTCATTCTTGCTACACAGTGGGTGTGAGACCAGCCTAAGACACAAGAGAAACTGTCTTAAACAAGTCTGTCCCTGAGACAGACGAGAAAGAATATGTCTCAGCCCTGTGCACAGATGCTGGGATTGGAAACAGTGCATCCATCGATGAAAAGAGTGAGAGTCTCTCTAACTCTACTGTATAATCCACCAATGCCAAAAGAACAGGAAGTAAAACTGTAGTATTCACATCAGCCAAAGGAAGAAACACAAATGTTCTCAACTGATAAATGGATACACAAAATGTGTCATAGATGACCAAGTATTATTTAGCTTTAAAAAGGAATGACAAGCTGGAGGTACAGGTCAGTGGCAGAGTGGCTTCCTGGCACACATGTGACCCTGGGTTCATGCACCAGCACCGGGAAATCCCAGATCTATATTTTTCTATCTCTATTCTTCTAGGCTGGTTTATGGAACTACAGCTCTGAGAGGTCAAGGCATTTTGATTCCTGGTCCCATATGCTGCACATCTTATTGCAGAAGCTTCCTCTTGGGACATGCACTGCCTTTAGCTCTGTTTATAGTATCTATTTTATTTTATTTTTTTTTTAAAAAAACTTTATTAATTTGCCTTGGTGTTTGCCTGGAACTGGAACTACAGACAGTTGTTAACTGCCATGTGGGTGCTGGGAATCGAACCCGGGTCCTCCGGAAGAGCAGACGGCGCTCTTAACCGCTGAGCCATCTCTCCAGGCCCCTAGTATCTATTTTAAATAAGAATCATTTTGTTCTTTTCTTTTTTTATTTTTTTGAGACATGGTTTTCTGTGTACTCCTGCCTATCCTGGGACTCACTCTGTATACCAGAATGGAGATCCGCCTGTCTCTGCTTCCTGAGTGCTGGTATTAGAGACATGTAAGAATCTGCACATTTCCTGCCTAGCTGCAGGTCTTTCCTCTCCTATAACAAAAAGGATGGGATAATCTTTAATTTGCTTCGGAATAGTTTCCCCTTATCTCCCGTTTCAAATTCCAAGGCTTCAGTCTCTCTGAGTCAACTAAAGTTCAAAAACATTAAGTGAAAATTCCAGAACACACAAATTCATTCTCTCTCCCTCGCCCTCTCTTGGGGATTAAAGGCATGTGCCACCACCTCTGGCTATGTTCTGCCCAGCTGCTTGTAAAGAGCAATGAACTCCGTTATCAGCTTAGATTCATTCCCGCCATGCAGTTCTTTGCCTAGAGTCACTTCTCCTTAAGAGTTCCATATGGTATGTATTTCAAAGATTTAAGTGAATTAAATGTAATTGTTTTTAAGCTAAAAATTGGAGTTTTTATTTTGTTAAAGACACTTTTTAAATTTTTTAATTTTGTGCATTGTGTGGATATGTACATGTAAGGTGCCCAGGGAGCCTAGAGACATGGGATTCTCTTGGAATTAGAGTTACAGACATTTGCTATCTGCTATTGGTGCTGAACCAAAGTCGGGTCCTTTGGACCAGGGAGCAGTATTCTCTTGTAACTGCTGACCCATCTCTTCAACCCTAAAGACTGAAGCTTTAACAGTCCAGCTCTCAGTACCTCTCATGGAACAAAAATGAATACAAGCTAACCAAGTGGTTGGTAGAGTGCTTACCTAGCAGGCACAAAGCCCAGGGTCTGATCTCCAGCAGCCCATAATCGTGGCATGGTGGCTCACATCTGTAAAGCCAGGACTCAAGAGGGAGTCCAAGGTCATCCTCAGCCACAGACATCGTCAAGTCCTACGCTACATAAGATTGTCTTTAAAGAAGGAGGGAGGGCAGCAAGATGGCTCAATAGGTAGAGACACTTGCTGCCAAGCCTGATGGCCTCATTTTGTTGCCCAGAACCCACTCACACGGTAGGAGAGAAATTCCCACATATGCACCATAGACTATGTGCCGGTACACATGTGCATACACACACACACACACACACACACACACACACACACACACACACACACACACGCACACACACGCATGCACGCACACGCGTGCGCCCGCAGAGACAGAGAATATGTATGTATGTGTTTATAGTCATTGAGGGAACAGCCAGCTATACAGCAAACCACAGATAACCTGTTGGCTGTTACCACTGAACATTAGAAGACTCTAAGGATGGCTGAACAAGAGCAAATATGAATGTAATAATTCCTATTCCTCTCTAATACAGAATAGGCTTCTCATTCTCCAAGGTGCACAGGAACTACCAAGAGATCTAGTTAAATGTATTTTGCTTCAGTGGGGTTGGGGTAAGATTGACTGTCTGCATTTCTAACCCTTGTTATATTAATGCTGATGTTGCATTAACATTGCTCCTTCTATTCAAAGGATTATCCTTTGAATAAAAAAGCTATACTGCTGGGGGCAGGAGAGGTTAAGAGTACTGGCTACTCTTTCAGAGGTCCTGAGTTCAATTCCCAGCAACCACGTGTGGTTCACAACCATCTATAATTGAGACCTGGTGCCCTCTTCTGACACACATAAAACAAAAACACTGTGTATATTAAATAAATCTTTAAAAAAAAACTATACTGCCATATGTGGTTTAAATTTTGCTTCATTATGGAGCCTCCAAAAACTTTTGTCTGGGAAATAGGGTGTCTCTCAGTCTAGAGCACATGCTTAGCATATGGAAGTCTCTGAGTGGAATCTCTAACACCCTCAGCATAGACTCCAGGTCCCCTGGTGGGTTCAACATCTGCCAAATTTAAAAACCAGAGGCCTGAAGATTAGAACTCAAGTCAAGATCATCCATCCACAGAGCCTGTAAGACCCAAAGGGCTGGTCCCACCCTTAGAGTTTCTCATTCATTAGCTGTGGAGTGGAATTTACATTTTTAACAGGTCTGGTACTGCTGGTCTAGGGGACAAACTGCACTAATGGTCTGAGGACCTTGCCTGGAACTATGTCGCCCACTCTGCCTTGAAGTTCATGATCCTCCTGCCTCAGCCTCCCAGTGTGGGGATTATAGGTGTGTTTTGTCAGGTGTGACCATTATCAAAATTTATTAGGCCAATGCTCTGTCAAGAGAGGACTATCTCCCGTCCCACCCCGATGAGATGACTACATTGGCCCAGAAATGCTGGGATTGCAGCCGTGGCATGAGTCCCCTGGTCTCCCTGACCCCACAGGCCTCTGTTCTCATCTCATAGAAAGTGGGTGAACTCTAGGAAAGCAGTTAAAGCAGTTGAGAGACAAACTGTCCCCATCTTATACCAAACATTATTGGAACTAAAAATTAAGCCATGAATTTGATAAATGACTTCTAACCTCAGATATGAGTCACATGGACTAATTTAACTGCCAACTACTGAAATGTGAAATGTTTGGATAATTTTGGGAGAGGGCTAGGTGATGGCTTTACCCCAGGGCCTCAGGTATGCTAGGCAAATACACAACCACTGAGTTATCTCCCACAGGGGAACCTCAACTTTCTATGTAGTTCAAGCTGACCTTTAACCTTGAGCTGCCCTGCTCAACCTGAATGCTAAGGTTTCAGATGTGTGCTACCACACCTGGAATTGGAGTTACAAATGGTTGTGAGCCACCTGATGTGGGTGCTGGGAACCAAACTTAGGTCTTCAGCAAGGGCAGTAAGTGCTTTTAACCACTGAGCCAACTCTCCAGCCCCCAAAACACAAATATTTTAAACTCAGGTGTTTTCTGGGAAACCTGAGTGTCATACCTCAAAGCACTTAAGGAGAAAACATACTACACACACAAACACACACACACACACACACACACACACACACACACACACACACCTGGCAGTGGTGGCCTCTGCTTTTAATCCCAGCACTTGGGAGGCAAATCTCTGAGTTTGAGGCCAGCCTGGTCTACAAAGTGAGTTCCAGGACAGCCAGGGCTATACAGGAAAACTCTGTCTCAGAAAGCACCCCTTCCTCCAAGCACTCCCACAACAAGCATTTAGTTTTTTACATCAATCGTCTAACCAGTTATAGACGTTAACTCCTGCTTTGTATAAGCTGTCTTTTGATAGGTCTGTAGTGGACTGGAAACACAACTACCCAACAAGGACAATGTAGACAATCTCATGCAAGCCCCAAGTCACCTGAGAGAGTCCCCCTGGGAACAGTGATATTATCCTGTAATTTTTATTTTATGAGCATTTGCCTACATTTGTATATGTGCACCACGTGCACACCTGTTTCCCAGAGAGGCCAAGAGGGCATCAGATCCCCTGGAACTGGAGTTATGGATGGATGTAAACTGCCGTCTGGGTGTTGGTAACCAAACTCGGGTCCTGTGCAAGAGCAGTAAGTGAGTGCTCTTAGGTGCTGGGCCGTCTCCTCAGCCTTTTATTCTGAGATTTGATCATTCAGCCCCCCAATCTCATTTCCCATCAAGGGACACTGTAACCCACAACAGAGCCAGCTCCTCAGCTTGAGAAGTTTTCACTGTCCTTCCACAATGTAAGTGAATTCTCTGCAATTTAGGTCTCAACTCCAACCTGTCTATTCAAGGACATGCTGTTGTTCCACACCTGTGGCTGGTCTAGGTCACAGCAAGTGAAAGGGCTACCCAACAAATGTATACTTTCTATATATTCCACTTTAAAATATCTTTATTGATACATATTTTACTCACTGGGTTTGCTGAATATAAATGAGGAGGCTTCTGAGAATGAAACACTACAGGCTAAGAGAGTTCTCGAAACTAAGTTGCCTTAACCAAGTGATGGTGGCACACCTTTAATCCCAGCACTTGGGAGGCAGACGAATCTCTGAGTTGGAGGCCAGCCTGGTCTACAAAGTGAGTTCCAGGGTTACCAGAGTTACACAGAGAAACTCTGTCTTGAAACAAAACAAAGCAAAAAGTAAATGTTTGTTTTTAAAGGCAGATTCTGAGGATAAAGATGCAGCTCAGAGCACTTGCTCAGTATGGGACCAAGCCCAGGGTTAGTCCCCAGCACTGTATAAACTGGCCATGGTGGCATACACCTATGATCTCAGCTCTAGGGAGGTAAAGGCAGGAAGATCAGAAGCTCAAGGTCACCCTCACCAACACAGAGTATGACACCATCCTGGGCTGTGAGAGATCCTGTCAGGGTAGTGGGTAGGGAGTAAGGGGGCGGGAAACAGGAGGTAAGATGTTAAGTTCCTTGTTTCGGGAATATAAGAGTCTGAAAAGAACTAGCCATCTGCCTGTCTCCTTGATGGACTAAGCAGATGTCTTAACCATCAAGGGCAAAAGTTTCCTTTAGGGCTGGAGAGGTGGCTCAGAGGTTAAGAGGACTGGCTGTTCTTCCAGAAATCCTGAGTTGAATTCCCAGCAACTACATAGTGGCTCACAACTGTATGTCATGAGATCTGATGCCCTCTTCTGGCCTACAGGCATACATGCAGACAGGACACTGTGTACATAATAAATAAATCTTCAATAAGTCTTAAAAGAGTGAGGGAGGTGCCACTCTGCAGTTTCAGAAAGTAGCAACAGCCTGTAAATCAGAATTACTGTCTAAACTGAAACACTGACAGTGATGTGACCTGCTAGACTTACTCAGACTTTTCCAGTGTTCCTGGAAAAAAGAAATCCCAAAGTATCATTTATGATTTAGAATAGGGTGCAAACATGGACAAACAAAGAAGAGCTTGACATGTAAACTATACTAGAGGTATGCTTTCAACTGGAATTACAAAGCACTTTAACTGTGACTACCCAGAGGTGCCTCCTAGTCAAATATTAAACAATGACTAACTAGGCCTTGAAATGCCCTTTCCTGGGTAAATACACCCTAAGACCCAAGGCCAGCTGGTATCAGGGAAGGAAAATGCTTCCGAAGGAATGAAGGAAGGAAACTGTAGAGACTCCTGTGAGCAGCTATGAGGAAGAAAAGCACAAGGTGTTATCAAGTGAAGAACAGAGATTTTTTTCCCCCCCTCAAGACAAAGTTTCTCTATATAGCCCAGGCTGGCCTTCAATTTTCACAAATTAGCCTGCCTCTACTGTGATTAAAGGCATGTGTGAGACATCTTCACCCTGCCCAACAAAGATACTCTTAGAAGTAGAAGTCAGGGGTAAGAAACGGGTTTCTCTGGGGGGAATCCCCCACCTAGGATGACTAATGAAAAAGGTATGACACTGCAAAGCTGATGGCCAGCGCTGCAATCATCTCAGATACAGGCTGAGAAACGGCATCAATCTGTGACCTCCCAGACAGACCTCTCTCTTCAACCCAAACTTCTGTGATATCTTAGAAATCCTGAGGTTCATTATAAACTTGCCACAGCCATCAGAAGGCAAGTCTAAAATGAATGAGAGGGTTTTTTTTTCCTTTCTTCTACCTTGTACAAATAATAAAATTAAGATAAATGCAGTAGCATATCCTATAATCCCACAATTCAGAAGACTGAGGCAGGAGAATTACCATAATACTGAGACCAAGACAGGCTACGTGTGTGAGACTTTGTCTCAAAAAACAGTTCGTGGAGTGCTTTGCCAAAGAGGCAGGAAACTCTGGGTTTGCTTCTGCAGTGTCACACAAACTAGAAATGGCAGTAGACATCTACAGTCCTATCAGGAAGATCAAAACTCAAGGCGGGCTGGAGATGCTCAGCAGCTAGGAGCACTGTCTGCTCTTCCAGAGAACCAGAGTTCGATTCCCAGTATACCCTTGTCAGCTCACAACTGTCTATAAATAAAGTTCCAGGAGATCTGATACCCTCTTCTGACCTCTGAGGGTACCAGGCACACACACGGGGCACAGACATGCATGCAGGCAAAACCTTCATACACATAAAAATAAATGAGTAAAAAAGAATGTTTATGTTCAAGGTGGTACTCAACTGTATACCAACTTCAGACCAGCTTGAAATATACAGAATCCTGTTTCAAAGATTAGTTAATCAACTAAAAGTTACTAGGCTGGAGGTGTAGCTCAGTGATATAGTACTTGTCTGGCATGATTCAGACTGTAGGCTTGCTCTCAGGCACACTCCTAAAGAAGTTATCTGTCAAAGCCAAAGAAATTATAATACTTTGGGACTGGAGAGATGGCTCAGAGGTTAAGGGCACTGACTGTTCTTCCAGAGGTCCTGAGTTCAATTCCCAGAAACTACATGGTGGCTCACAACCATCTATAATAAGATCTGGTGCCCTCTTCTGTATACTGTATACATAATAAATACAAAAACAAAAAAAAGAAAAGAAATTACAATACTTCACTTCAGATAAAACTTAAGATCTGTGAAACTCATGCAGAGGCACACAGACCTGAGTTTGAGTCCTGACTCTACCAAACGACACCAGTGCCAACTGCAGAGCCTCTTATCTGTCAAGGGACAAGACCCTTAGTGTGAGTGCCATACAAGGTGCTCAGTGTGGGCTAGAACCTTTTTTTCTGAGCTGCATCTTTATCCATATCTCAGTCCCTAGCTACTGTGACCACACCCTCTGCCCTAAACTCTCTTCTCCTTTCCCAGGCTGCTAAGTCCTCTAGACTGGATGGCATCAATCACCCACTGCCTTAGTCCTTACTGGAATCTCCTCCTTCTAGAGCCTCACTAGGGATCCTCAGGACCACTCCTGGGATGAAATGATTCCTTCCAGAGCCTCACTAGGGACCTCAGGATCACTCCTGGGATGAAATGATTCCTTCCAGAGCCTCACTAGGGATCCTCAGAACCACTCCTGGGATGAAATGATTCCTTCCAGAGCCTCACTAGGGACCTCAGGACCACTCCTGGGATGTAATGATTCCTTCCAGAGCCTCACTAGGGATCCTCAGGACCACTCCTGGGATGAAATGATTCCTTCCAGAGCCTCACTAGGGACCTCAGG